>CM063608.1:72769712-72981009 GCA_032357785.1 Periparus ater | reverse complement strand
TCCCTCCTTTTCCCCTCCTCATTCCCACATTTCTCTTTCCTACTTTTTTCCTTCCCTCCCTCCTTTTTTCCCTCCTTTTCCCATCCCCATTCCCAGATTTCCCTTTCCTCCTTTTTCCCCTCCCTCCTTTTTCCCTCTTTTTCCCCTCCCCATTCCCAGATTTCCCTTCCCTCCTTTTTCCCCTCCCTCCTTTTTCCCTCCTTTTCCCTCCTTTTTCCCTCCTTTTCCCTCCTTTTTTCCCTCCTTTTCCCCTCCCTCCCTCCTTTTCCCTCCTTTTCTTTCCCCATTCCCAGATTTCCCTTTCCTTTTTTCCCTCTCTCCTTTTCCCCTCCTTTTTCCCTTTTTTTCCCTTTTTTTCCCCTCCTTTTTTCCCTCCTTTTTCCCCTCCCCATTCCCAGATTTCCCTTTCCTCCTTTTTCCCTCCTTTTTCCCCTCCTTTTCCCTCCTTTTCCCCTCCTCATTCCCACATTTCTCTTTCCCGCTTTTTTCCTTCCCTCCCTCCTTTTTTCCCTCCTTTTCCCATCCCCATTCCCAGATTTCCCTTTCCTCCTTTTTCCCCTCCCTCCTTTTTCCCTCCTTTTTCCCCTCATTTTTTCCCTCCTTTTTTCCCCTCTTTTTCCCCTCCCCATTCCCAGATTTCCCTTTCCTTCTTTTTCCCTCCCTCCTTTTTTCCCCTCCTTTTCCCTCCTTTTTCCCTCCTTTTCCCTTCCCTCCCTCCTTTTCCCTCCTTTTCTCTCCCCATTCCCAGATTTCCCTTTCCTTTTTTTTCCCTCCCTCCTTTTCCCTCTTTTTTCCCTTTTTTCCCCTCCTTTTTTCCCTCCTTTTCCCCCTCCCCATTCCCTCTCCCTCTCCCCCTTCCCTCTCCCTCTTCCCTCTCCCCATTCCCTCTCCCCATTTCCTCACCCCCAGTGGGAATTTTTCCCGGCTTTTCCCGTTTTTCCGGGCAGACTCTGCTGGACCTGGGGGCGTCCCCGGATTACCGGGACAGCCGGGGGCTGACCCCGCTCTACCACAGCGCCCTGGTGGGAGGGGACCCCTACTGCTGCGAGCTGCTGCTGCACGAGAGAGCGCGCCTGGGCTGCCTGGACGAGAACGGCTGGCAGGAGATCCACCAGGTGGGACCTGCTGGGATGGGATCTTCTGGGATGGGAATGTTCTCCTGGTGCTCATGGGTGGGGCTGGCAGGAGATCCACCAGGTGGGAATGTTCTCCTGGTGGCCATGGGTGGAGATCCACCAGGTGAGACCTGCTGGGGTGGGAATGTTCTCCTGGTGCTCATGGATTGGATGGTTCCATCCCTGGGATTGAGGGTTGGATTCTGGGAATGTTCTGGTGGCCATTGACGGAGATCCAGCAGGTGGAATGGGATCCAGAGGGATGGGATCCAGCCTTGGGAATGTTCTCCTGATGCTCATGGATGGGGCTGTCAGGAGATCCACCAGGTGGGACCTGCTGGGGTGGGATCCAGCCCTGGGAATGTTCTCCTGGTGCTCATGGATGGGCTGGTTCCATCCTTGGGGGTTGAGGGTTGGATTCTCCTGGTGCTCACGGATGACCTCCTGGTGGAATTCCATAATTCTGTTCCCACGGAATTCCGACTTTCCAAAGCTGGATCCAGCAGGAGATTTTTTATTTAATTTCTTAATTTTTGGGGGAATTTTTCCCGTTCTGGCCTCTCCCCGATTCCCGTTTTTTCCCGTTTTTTCCCATTTTTTCCCATTTTTTCCTGTTTTTTCCCGTTTTTTCCCGGTTTTCCGGAGCAGGCGTGTCGCTATGGACACGTGCAGCACCTGGAGCATCTCCTGTTCTACGGGGCCGACATGGCGGCGCAGAACGCCTCGGGAAACACCGCCCTGCACCTCTGCGCCCTCTACAACCAGGTGGGAATCCCGGGAATCCCGGGGAATCCGTGGGATCATCTGTGGGATCCGTGGGATTGGTGGGATGGGATCCATGGGATCCATGGGATCCATGGGATGGGATCCATGGGATCTATGGGATCTTTGGGATCCATGGGATCTATGGGATTGATGGGATCCATGGGATTGATGGGATCCATGGGATTGATGGGATGGGATCCATGGGATCTATGGGATCAGTGGGATCTGTGGGATCAATGGGATCCATGGGATTGGTGGGATGGGATGGGATCCATGGGATCTCTGGGATTTTTGGGATCGATGAGATGGGATGGGATCCACGGGATCTGTGGGATCTATGGGATCCATGGGATCTATGGGATTGATGGGATGGGATCCATGGGATCTATGGGATCAACGGGATCCATGGAATCCATGGGATCCATGGGATGGGAGCCATTGGATTGATGGGATTGGTGGGATCGATGGGATGGATGGGATGGGATTGGTGGGATCAATGGGATGGGATCCATAGGATTGCTGGGATCCATGGGATCCATGGGATGGGATGGGATGGGATTGGTGGGATCCATGAGATCTACGGAATCAATGGGAATGGATTCCCATTTCAATGGGAATCAATGGATCCATGGGACCCATATGAGATCCATAGGATTGATGGGATTGCTGGGATCAATGGGATTGATGGGATGGGATGAGATGGGATGGAATGGGATTGGTGGGATCCATGGGATCCATGGGATGGGATTATTGGGATGAGATGGGGTTGATGGGATTGGTTGGATTAATGGGATTGACGGGATCAATGGGATGGGATGGGATCCATGGGATCAATGGGATTGATGGGGTGGGATCCATGGGATTGTTGGGATCCATGGGATTGTTGGGATTGATGGGATGGGATGGGACAGGGATGGGTCAGGAACACCACGGGGGAGGCGACACCACCCCGGGAATCTCCTGGATCGACATTCCCAAATCCAGAGGGGGGAATCCATCCCTGGCCCGGGATGAGGCCGTTCCCGTTCCTGTCCCAGCCGGGTTTGGGATTTGCCAAGGGAACATTCCAGGGTTTCATCCCTTGGATTCCAGTGGGAGGAGCAGAATCCTTGGGAAAGGGGGAAAAATCCTGGGAAAAGGGGCAGAATCCTTGGGAAAGGGGCAGAATCCTTGGGAAAGGGGCAGAATCCCTGGAAAGGGGAAAAATCCATGGAAAAGGGGCAGAATCCTTGGAAAAAGGGGCAGAATCCTTGGGAAAAGGGGCAGAATCCTTGGAAAAGGGGGAGAATCCTGGGAAAAGGGGCAGAATCCTGGGAAAAGGGGCAGAATCCTTGGGAAAGGGGCAGAATCCTTGGAAAGGGAAAAAATCCATGGAAAAGGGGCAGAATCCTTGGAAAAAGGGGCAGAATCCTTGGGAAAAGGGGCAGAATCCTTGGAAAAGGGGGAGAATTCTTGGAAAAAGGGAGAGAATCCTTGGGAAAGGGGCAGAATCCTTGGAAAAGGGGAAAAATCCATGGAAAAGGGGCAGAATCCTTGGAAAAGGGGGAGAATCCTTGGGTAAAGGAGAAGAATCCTTGGAAAAAGGGGCAAAATCCTTGGAAAAGCGGCAGAATCCTTGGAAAAGGGGCGGAATCCATTGGGAAAGGGGCAAAATCCTTGGAAAAGGAGAAGAATCCTTGGAAAAGGAACAGAATCCTGGGAAAAGGGGCAGAATCCTTGGAAAAGGGGCACAATCCTTGGAATTTGGATCTGGATGATCCCAAATATTCCTTCCAACCGAACCGTGGAATTCCATGATTCCATAAATTACTCCCTTCAGGGTCGGGAACACCGAATCCTTAGGGAATTCTCATCCTCCCTCTTCCCAAAGAATTTTCCGGATCCATTTCTCCCAATCCTGGTCTAATTCCCATTTTTCCCATTTTTTTTTTTCCCAGGAAAGCTGTGCCCGGGTTCTCCTCTTCCGAGGAGCCAGCAAGGAAATCCGGAATTACAACAGCCAGACGGCGTTCCAGGTGAGCAGAATTCCCGGGAATTCCCATGGAATTCCAGGAAAAGGATGGGAATGTGGGGGGTTTGTGGGATACGGAGGTGGGAATGGGAAGTTGGTGGGGGTTTTTGGGATGGGGATGGTTGGGATGGAGGGGAATCCATGGGAAAGGGGCAGAACCTTGGAAAAGGGGCAAAATCCTTGGAAAAAGGGGCAGAATCCTTGGAAAAGGAACAGAATCCTTGGAAAAGGGGAAAAATCCTTGGAGAATGGGCAGAATCCTTAGAAAAAGCATCAGAATCCTTGAAAGAGGGCCAAAATCCTTGGAAAAGGGGCAGAATCCTTGGAAAAGGGGAAGAATCCTGGGAAAAGGAAGAGAATCCTTGGAAAAAGGGAGAGAATCCTTGGAAAAAGGGGCAGAATCCTTGGAAAAAGGGACAGAATCCTGAGAGGATTTGGGAATTTGAGGATTTGGAGATTTGGGGATTTGGGGATTTAAGGATTTAGGGATTTGGGAATTTGAGGGCTTCAGGATTTGGGGATTTGAGGATTTTGGGAATTTTGGGATCTGGGGAATTGGGGATTTAAGGATTCGGGGACTGGAGAATGAGGGATTTTGGGACTTTGGGATTTGGGAATTTGGGGATTTTGAGAATTGAAAACTTCAGGATTTTGGGGATTTGAGGAATTAGGAATTTGGGGATTTTAGGAATTTTGGGATTTGAGGGTGTGGGGACTTGGGAATTTAGGGACTTGGGGAAAGAGGAATTTTGGGATTTGGGGAATTGGGGATTCAAGGATTTGGAAACTTTGGAATTTGGGAATTTGGGAGCTGGAAATTCCCCTCCCATCAGGAAGAGGCTTCCCAGGACATTCCCGATCCCTGGAAAAATTCCCAAACCCTTCATCCGCAGCCCCCAAACCAACACCAAATCCAGCTGGAGCGGCCAATCCCAAACCTCTTAAAAATTCCAGGATTTTTCCCCAAACCCAACACCACGGAAACATTCTGGGCTTTAGGGATCAATTCTCAGCCGGAATCCGGGAATTCCGGGGAACAGGGACCGTCCCCAAGCCGGGGCCACCCAAACCCTCCCCAAACTCTTTCCCGGAATTCCCGGATGATCCGAGGCTGTGGAATCCTTGGCTTTCCATGGAAAGCAGCTGCTCCCATCCATATGGAAGCTCCGGAGCGGCTCATCCCGGTTTTCCGGCTCTTTTCCAGGTGGCCATCATCGCAGGGAATTTCGAGCTGGCGGAAATCATCAAAACCCACAAAGAATCCGATGTCGGTGAGTTGGATTTTTCCCGGTTTTCCCGTTTTTTTTCTTCCTGTGGATTCCAGGGATCGACTCTGGGGGGGGTTTTCCTGGATTTTTCCCGGTGTTGTATCCATGGATTTTCCCGGTGTTGCATCCATGGAAGCTGCAGCCGTTTTGGATCTTGGAAATGTCCGAGAGATTCCCGTGGGATTCCGGTTTTACTGGCCTGGCCAACATTCCCAAACTCTGGAATTATCCTGGAATGGTTCCGCTGTAAAATCCCGATTTTTCGCATCCCTGAGGGATTTCATTCCCAAAATTCTGGGATTTGGGGTGAGGAGGGAAAATCCTCTGGGAATAGGAGCAGAGCCGGGGTTGTTCTGGTTGGATTTGGGGTTTTTTTAAGGAAAATTTTGGGAATTTTGGTGCTTCGGATCTCCTTTCCCTTGGGAGAAATTCCAGGGGAAAATGGGTTTGGATCAGGAATCAAATCCCCACTCGT
Organism: Periparus ater; assembly: GCA_032357785.1. Taxonomy (NCBI): domain Eukaryota; kingdom Metazoa; phylum Chordata; class Aves; order Passeriformes; family Paridae; genus Periparus; species Periparus ater. The sequence goes on along the minus strand of CM063608.1, from coordinate 72,975,375 downwards.
GGAGTTTCCTTGGATTATCCTGAGGAATTCCCGGATCCAGAATTCCCAGAAAATTCCCTGCGGCTGCTCCCGGATCCCTGGAATTCCATCCCCAAGGCTGGGGCAGCCTGGGAGGGATTGGATGGGATTTAAGGAATCGGAATTCCCGGAATTCCATGAAAACGCTGAAATGAAGGAAAACAGGGATCGATTCTCAGGGAATTCGCAGCAGGAATTGAGCTTGGCTCAATCCCAAAAATCCTTTATCCCAATTTTTCCCAGCTCCTTATTCCCGATATCCAAAACCGGGAATTTTGGGCGGGGATAGAAAAAACCGGGAAAGGATTTTTTTGGGAAGAGCCTGAGAATTCCTTTGCCCGCAAGGTCACGGAATTAATCCAAGACAAAAAAAAGTTTGGGAATAAACGACCTCCAAAATCCTGACCTAAATTCCCCTCGGTTGGAATCCGCACCTGGCGCCGAGCGGCTCCGTGATTTTCCTTGGAAAAATTCCCAAAAAAAAAAAAAAAAAGCAGGAAAAGCTGTCGGGAATCAGCTCCGGATAAAATAGGTCAGGGAAGAATTCCAAACTAATTCCGATCCCAGCGGGTCCAGCTGGTCCCACCGGGAGCTTCCCGGGGTTTGGAAATTGGGTTTGGAATTCAGGGAGGAGCCGAGTGTCCTTATCCCGGGGTTTTCTGGGAATAGGGAATGTCAAAAGAGGGAATTTGTTGGGATTTGGGTGGGAATGGAGCTCTTCCCCGTGGAATTCCCGGCGGGAATTGCAGGCTCGGGGTGGGATTTGGTGATCCCGGAGCAGGGGGAGGAAGGGCGGGAGAATTCCAGGGGAATTCCAGGCTCATCCAGGGTTTTTTTTGGGATCTGGAGCCTTGGGCAGAGCCGGAACTTCCTGTTCAGTCTGGGAAATGTGGGAATTCTCCAGTCTGGGAAATGTGGGAATTCTTCAGTGCAGGATATTCCATGGGAATTGTCCAGTCTGGGAAATGTGGGAATTTTCCCGTCTGGGAAATGTGGGAATTCTCCAGTCTGGGAAATATCCTGGGAATTCTCCAGTATGAGAAATGTGGGAATTCTCCGCTTTGGGAAATGTCCTGGGAATTCTCTGATCTGGGAAATGTGGGAATTGTCCAGTCTGGGAAATTCCATGGGAATTGTCCGGTCTGGGAAATGTGGGAATTCTCCAGTCTGGGAAATGTGGGAATTCTTCAGTTTGGGAAATGTGGGAATTCTTCAGTTTGGGAAATATCCTGGGAATTCTCCGATCTGGGAAATGTGGGAATTCTCCAGTTGAATCCAAGAATTCCCAGCACTTCCAAAGCCACCACTGATCCTCATCCCAAAATTCCTCTGGAATTCCCTCCGGGATGGGAATTCCACTCCTGCTCCCTCTGTGAAGCCGGAATTGGAATTCCAGGTGGATTTTCCCGGAATTCCTGAGGATTTGGAGGGAATTCAGAGCAGGGAGTTGTTGATTTCTTCCACGCATTGGATTTTCCCACTTTTTCTCTTGGATATTCCTGGAGCTCTGGAATGAGCACTCGGAATAGGAGATTCATGGAATTGTCCATCCCAGAGGCAGCCGGCCACGTATTGTCGGGAATTCTCCCGGTTGGCTCCATCGGAGCTTCCCGAGATGCCGATTCCGAGCCCTTCCCGGTGCTGATCCGTGCTTGGATTCCCGGGAGAGGATGGAGAGCATTCCCAGTCCATTTCCACGGGAATTCCCAACTTTCTCCCGCAACCTCTTCCACCTTTTCCTGCAGCCGCATTTCCGACGCCTAATCCCGTATTCCCGATTTTCCAACCCTCTGATTCCCACCTAATCCCGTATTCCCAATTTTCCAACCCTTTGATTCCCACCTAATCCCATATTCCCAATTTTCCAACCCTTTGATTCCCACCTAATCCCGTATTCCCGATTTTCCAACTCTCTGATTCCCACCTAATCCCGTATTCCCGATTTTTCAACCCTTTGATTCCCACCTAATCCCGTATTCCCAATTTTCCAACCCTTTGATTCCCACCTAATCCCATATTCCCGATTTTCCAACCCTTTGATTCCCACCTAACCCAAACATTCCCAATTTTCCAACCCTTTGATTCCCATCTAACCCAAACATTCCCAATTTTTTGGGGCCTTCAATTCCCGCCTATCCCAAACATTCCCGGTTTTTTTTTTTCCACTCTCCCAACTTTCCCAACCCATTCCCATTCCCAACCTTCTCCTCCACCCTCTTCCATCCTCAACACCCAATCCCATATTCCCGTTTTTTCATCACTTTGAATTCCACCTAATCCCGTTTTCCCAATTTTTTGGGCCTTCAATTTCCACCCAACCCCACATTCCCAATTTTCAACACTTCAATTCCCACCTAACCCCGACATTCCCATTTTTTTTTCCCTTCCCAGTGCCTTTCCGAGAAAATCCCAACCTTCCCAACCCATTCCCATTCCCAACCTTCTCTCCCACCCTCCTCCACCTTTTCCCAGAGCCGCACTTCCAACACCTAATCCAATATTCCCATTTTTCCTGTGCTTCAATTCCCTCCTAACCCCACATTCCCGATTTTCCACCCTTCAATTCCCACCTAACCCTGACATTCCCGGTTTTTTTCCCTCCCAGTGCCTTTCCAAGAAAATCCCAACATTCCCAACCCATTCCCAACCTTCCCCCACCCTCTTCCACTTTTTCCCACAACCATAACCAAAAATTCCCACATTCCCATTTTTTCTGTGCTTCAACTCCCACCTAACCCCGTATTCCCAATTTTCCACCCCTTCAATTCCCACCTAACCCTACATTCCCGTTTTTTTTTTCCCCTTTCCCAGTGCCTTTCCGAGAAACTCCCAGCTACACCAAGCGCCGCCGGCTGCTCCTGCCGGGCGGCCTGGCCTCCCCGCGCCTCCTTCAGCGCTCGGCCAGCGACAACAACCTGAAGGCCGAGCCTCGTCCGGCGCATTCCCCGGTGCCGTCGCTCCGGAGCCTCCCGCCCCAGCTCCTGCTCCAGATGCGGGAAGCGGCGGCGGGAATTCCGGGCGGAGACGGGATGGGATCCGGGAGCGTGTCCCGGGGGGCTCAGAGCCGCTCGCCGTCGCTGCAGAGGGTCCGGGAGGAGAGAGAGGGAGAGGCGGCGACGAGGAGAGGAGGGAGAGGGAAAGTCAGGTAGGGAATGAGGGGATGGGAACGGGAATGGGGATGGGAATGGGAATGGGAATGGGGGTGGGAATGGGCATGGGGATGGGAATGGGAATGGGAATGGGAATGGGAACGGGAATAGGAATGGGGATGGGAATGGGGGTGGGAATGGGAATGGGGGTGGGAATGGGGGTGGGAATGGGAACGGGAACAGGAATGGGAATGGGAATAGGAACAAGAACAGGAACGGGAATGGGAATGGGAACAGGAATGGGAATGGGAACGGGAATGGGATCTCAAGGCAGGGTTGGGATGGGCTGGGATTGGGATTCCAGGGATTAGGATTCCATGGATTGTGACAGAGCTGGGAATGGTTTACCATGGAATTAGATGGAGCAGGAATGGGATTACATGGATTGGGTTGGAGCTGGGAATGGCTTTCCATGGAATTAATGGAGCAGGAATGGGATTCCATGGATTGGGATGGAGCTGGGATTAGATGGAGATGGGAATGAGATCCCATGGAATTGGATGGAGCTGGGAATGGCTTTCCATGGAATTAGATGGAGCTGGGAGTGGGATTCCGTGGATTGGGATGTGGAAGGAATTAGAGGGCGCTGGGAATGGGATTCAATGGAAGTAGATGGAGCTGGGAATGAGATTCCCATGGAATTAGATGGAGCGGGAATGGTTTTCCATGGAATTGGATGGAGATGGGAATGAGATCCCATGGAACTGGATGGAGCTCTTCATGGATATCCTGGATTTAGGGATATCATGGATTCAGGGATTCAGGGATTCATGGATTCAGGGATAGAATGGATTCATGAATATCTTGGAAATTCTGGATATCATGGATATCTTGGATATCATGGATATTGTGGATTTGTGGACTTAGGGATATCATGGATATCATGAGCTAATGGATTCATGGATATCACGGATTCGTGAATATCACGGATACCGCGGGTTAATGGATATCATGGATTTAGGGATATCTTGGATATCATGGATTCGTGGATTCATGGATTCAGGAATTCATGGATTCAGGAATTCATGGATTCAGGGATTCATGGATATCAGGGATATCATGGATATCAGGGATTCAGGGATTTATGGATTCAGGGATAGAATGGATTCAGGAATATCTTGGAAATATTGGATATCAGGGATTCATGGACATCATGGATTCATGGATATCTTTGATTCCCATTCCCAATCCTGATCCCATTCCCACACCCATTCCCACACCCATTCCCATTCCTGATCCCATTCCCATTCCCATCCCCATTCCCATTCCCGCTCCCATTCCCATTCCCATCCCCATTCCCATTCCCACACCCATTCCCATTCCCATTCCCATTCCATTCCCATTCCCATTCCCGCTCCCATTCCCATTCCCAATCCCATTCCCGCTCCCATTCCCATTCCCATCCCCATTCCCACTCCCACACCCATTCCCATTCCCATTCCCATTCCCATTCCATTCCCATTCCCATTCCCGCTCCCATTCCCATTCCCATTCCCAATCCCATTCCCATTCCCATTCCCATTCCCATTCCATTCCCATTCCCATTCCCATTCCCATTCCCATTCCCATTCCATTCCCATTCCCATTCCCATTCCCATTCCATTCCCATTCCTGTTCCCATTCCCATTCCCATTCCCATTCCCATTCCCATTCCCATTCCCATTCCCATTCCCATCCCATTCCCATCCCATTCCCATTCCCGCTCCCGCTCCCGCTCCCATTCCCATCCCCATCCCCATTCCCATTCCCATTCCCATTCCCATTCCCATTCCCATTCCCATTCCCATTCCCATTCCCATTCCCATTCCCGCTCCCATTCCCGCTCCCATTCCCATTCCCATTCCCATTCCCATTCCCATTCCCATTCCCATTCCCGCTCCCATTCCCGCTCCCATTCCCATTCCCGCTCTGTCCCTGGGGCAGCGCCGGCAGCGGCCGCCAGGGGGCAGCTCCGGGCGGGCCCCGCCGCGCTGGGACCGGGACCGGGACCGGGACAGGAACAGGGACAGGGACCGGGACTGGGACCGGGACCGGGATGGGGACAGGGACAGGGATGGGGACAGGGACAGGGACCAGGATCGGGATTGGGATGAGGATGTGTACCAGGAATGGGGATGCGGATGAGGATGGTGAGGGGGATCAGCTGCAGGACCGGCACCGGGATGGGGACGGGGATGGGGATCAGGATGAAGATGAGGATGAGGACGAGGACGGGGATCAGCTCTAGGACCGGCACCGGGACTGGGATGAGGATGAGGAGGATGAGGATGAGGACGGGATTGGGATGAGGACGGGAATCAGGATGAGGATGAGGACGGGATGAGGATGAGAACGAGGACCGGGATGAGGATGAGGATGAGGATGAGGATGAGGACGGGATTGGGATGAGGACGGGAATCAGGATGAGGATGAGGACGGGATGAGGATGAGAACGAGGACCGGGATGAGGATGAGGATGAGGATGAGGATGAGGATGAGGACGGGATTGGGATGAGGACGGGATGAGGATGAGGACGGGATGAGGATGAGGATTGGGATGAGGATGAGGATGGGGATGAGGATGAGAACGGGATGAGGATGAGCATGAGAACGAGGACCGGGCTCACCCCCATCCCCACCCCACCCCCGGCACCACCAGCGGGGTCGCGCCCGCGCCGCCAGCGGGGGCGGCGGCGCCAGCGGGGGCGGCCGGTCCGGCACCGTCCCCGTCCCCGCCCGCCGGGGGAGGAGCCGCGGGCTCGGGCCCCACCTGCCCCGGGCCATGGTGCGCCGGAGGGAGCGGAGCGGAGCGCGGCCCGGGCGGCGCCGCTGCTGCGCCATGGAGGAACCGGCGGTGGCGAGCGGCGCCCGCCCCGCAGCCGGTGCCGCTCCGACCTCCGCGGCACCGCCGGGGCCGCGCTGAGCCCCGCGGGGGCTTCTCCCCCCAATCCTTCCCCACATCTCCATCCCCGGTCATGGCGCAAGCCGCGGGGCGCGGCGGGGCGAGCCGAGAGGCGCCGCCCGTCAGCACCGTCACCTACGTGTTCGTTTACAGCCCCGGTGGCCCCGCCGGGCCCCCCCCCGGCGGCCCCGGTGCGGAGCCCGCGCCCCGCGCCGCTCCCGCTCCGCTGCGCGGGCCCAAGCGGAAGCTTTACAGCGCCGTGCCCGGCCGCAAGTTCATCGTGGTGAAGAGCTACGCGCCGCAGGGCGAGGGAGAGATCCAGCTCAACCGGGGAGAGGCCGTCAAGGGTGAGCGGGGACGGCGGGACAGCGGGAGGGGCGGCGGGACAGCGGGAGGGGCGGCGGGAGGGGCAGAGGGATAGCGGGATGGGGAGCAGGACGGCGGGATGGGCAGCGGGATCCCGGGAGGGGCAGCGGGATGGGCAGCGGGATATCGGGAGGGGCACCGGGACAGCGGAGGGACCACTGGGATGGGCACCGGGATATCGGGATGGACGCCGGGACCCCGCGATGGACCCCGGGATGGGCACCGGGACCTCGGGATGGACCCCGGGATGGGCACCGGGACCCCGGGATGGACCCCGGAACCCCGGGAGGGGCACCGGGAACCCGGGATGGGCACCGGGATGGGCAGCGGGACCCCGCGATGGACCCCGGGATGGGCAGCGGGACCCCGCGATGGACCCCGGGATGGGCAGCGGGACCCCGGGCCGGGCACGGGGCCAGCGGCGGGAGCGGCCGGGGAGGGCGGGAGCAGGGGCGGGCGATCCCCGCGGCCCCGCTGGATGCGGCACTGGCGGAGCTGCGGCTGGGATGGGGGGGAGCGCTCAGGTGTGGGGGGATCGGGGCCACCTGTGGGGTCTCCGAGCCACCTGTGGGGCTGCGGGGCCTCGAGCTCGGTTGTGGGGCTGCAGCGCTGTGGGGTTCCCATCCTCGTTTTAGGGTCTCCGGTTTGGTTATGGGGCCTCCGGTCTGGTTATGGGGCTGCAGAAATGTGGGGTTTCCAGCCCATCTGTGGGGCTGCAGCTTTGTGGGGCCCCCATCCTGATTATGGGGTCTCCAGTCTGGTTATGGGGCTGCAGAACTGTGGGGTCTCTGAACCACCTGTGGGGCTGAAGTTTTTGGGGTGTCCAGCTCAGCTGTGGGGTTCCCAGCCTGGTTATGGGGTCTCCAGCCTGGTTGTGGGGCTGTGGGGTCTTCAGCCACCTGTGGGGCTGCAGAACTGTGGGGTCTCCAGCCCAGTTATGGGATTGAAGCTTTATGGGGTCTCCAGCCTGGTTATGGGATCTGCAGCCTGATTGTGGGGCTGCAGAACTGCGGGGTGTCTGAGCCACCTGTGGGGCTGCAGCTTTGTGGGGTTCACATCATGGTTATGGGGTCTTCAGTCTGGTTATGGGGCTGCAGAACTCTGGGGTGTCTGAGCCATCTGTGGGGCTGCAGCTTTGTGGGGTTTCCATCCTGGTTATGGGGTCTCCAGTCTGGTTATGGGACTGCGGGGTGTCTGAGCCACCTGTGGGGCTGCAGCTTTGTGGGGTTTCCATCCTGGTTATGGGGTCTCCAGTCTGGTTGTGGGTCTGCAGGGCTGTGGGGTCTCCATCCCGGTTATGGGGTTGCAACTTTTGGGGTTTCCAGCCCACCTGTGGGGCTGTGGGGCCTCGAGCTCGGTTGTGGGGCTGCACTTTGTGGGGCTCCCATCTTGGTTATGGGGTCTCCAGCCTGGTTATGGGGCTGCAGAACTGTGGGGTCTCCAGCCCAGTTATGGGATTGAAGCTTTATGGGGTCTCCATCCTGTTTATGGGATCTGCAGCCTGATTGTGGGGCTGCGGGGCTGTGGGGTGTCTGAGCCACCTGTGGGGCTGCAGAACTGTGGGGTCTCCAGCCTGGTTGTGGGGCTGCAGAACTGTGGGGTTTCCAGCCCAGTTATGGGATTGCAGCTTTGTGGGGTTTCCATCCTGGTTATGGGGTCTTCAGTCTGGTTGTGGGGCTGCGGGGCTGTGGGGTCTCTGGCCTGCTTGTGGGGCTGCAGAACTCTGGGGTCTTCAACCACCTGTGGGGCTGAAGTTTTTGGGGTCCCCAGTCTGGTTATGGGGCTGCAGAATTTTGGGGTTTCCAGCCCACTTGTGGGGCTGCAGAACTGTGGGGTCTCGAGCTCGGTTGTGGGGCTGCAGCTTTGTGGGTTCCCCAGTCTGGTTATGGGGTCTCCACCCTGGTTTTGGGGCTGCAGAATTTTGGGGGTGTCCAGCCCATCTGTGGGGCTGCAGCTTTGTGGGGTTCCCATCCTGGTTATGGGGTCTCCATCCTGGTTATGGGGTCCCCAGTCTGCTTGTGGGGCTGTGGGGTCTTCAGCCACCTGTGGGGCTGCAGCTCTGTGGGGTTCCCAGTCTGGTTATGGGGTCTCCAGCCTGATTATGGGGCTGCAGAACTCTGGGGTCTCCAGCTCATCTGTGGGGTTGCAACTTTGTGGGGCCCCCATCCTGGTTATGGGGTTCCCATCTGTGCCTGTGGGGCTGTGGGGTCTCAAGCTCGGTTGTGGGGCTGCAGCTCTGTGGGGTCCCTAGCCTGGTTATGGGGTCCCCAGCCTGGTTATGGGGTCTCCGGTCTGGTTATGGGGTCTCCGGTCTGCTTGTGGGGCTGTGGGGTTCCCATCTTGGTTATGGGGTTTCCAGCCTGGTTGTGGGGTTGCAGAACTGTGGGGTCTCCAGCCCATCTGTGGGGCTGCAGCTTTGTGGGGTTCCCAGTCTGGTTATGGGGTCTCCAGTCTGGTTATGGGGCTGTGGGGTTCCCATCTTGGTTATGGGGTTTCCAGCCTGGTTGTGGGGTTGCAGAACTGTGGGGTCTGCAGCCCATCTGTGGGGGTGCAGCTTTATGGGGTCTCCAGTCTGGTTATGGGGCTGCAGGGCTGTGGAGTGTCCGGTCTGCTTGTGGGGCGGCAGAATTTTGGGGTCTTGAGCTTGTGGGGCTTGTGGGGCTGCAGCTCTGCAGCTCTGTGGGGTTCCCAGCCTGGTTATGGGGTCTCCAGCCTGGTTGTGGGGCTGTGGGGTCTTCAGCCACCTGTGGGGCTGCAGAACTGTGGGGTTTCCAGCCCAGTTATGGGGCTGCAGCTTTGTGGGGTCCCCATTCTGATTATGGGGTCTCCAGTCTGGTTATGGGGCTGCAGAACTGTGGGGTCTCTGAACCACCTGTGGGGCTGAAGTTTTTGGGGTGTCCAGCTCAGCTGTGGAGTTCCCATCCTGGTTATGGGGTCTCCAGCCTGGTTATGGGGCTGCGGGGCTGTGGGGTGTCCAAACCACCTGTGGGGCTGCAGCTTTTGGGGTGTCCAGCTCAGCTGTGGGGTTCCCATCCTGGTTATGGGGTCTCCAGCCTGGTTGTGGGGCTGTGGGGTCTCTATCCTGGTTATAGGGTCCCCCGCCTGGTTGTGGGGCTGCAGAACTGTGGGGTCTCAAGCTCGGTTATGGGGCTGCAGCTTTGTGGGGTTTCCATCCTGGTTATGAGGTCTTCAGTCTGGTTGTGGGGCTGCGGGGTTGTGGGGTCTCCATCCCGGTTATGGGGTTGCAGCTTTTGGGGTTTCCAGCCCACCTGTGGGGCTGCGGGGCCTCGAGCTCAGTTGTGGGGCTGCAGCTGTGTGGGGTTCCCAGCCTGGTTATGGGGTCTCCATCCTGGTTTTGGGGTCCCCATCCTGGTTATGGGGTCTCCAGTCTGGTTATGGGGCTGCAGCTTTTGGGGTGACTGGTGTGGCTGTGGGGCTGCAGAATTTTGGGGTCTTCAACCACCTGTGGGGCTGTGGGGTCCCCCCATCCTGGTTTTGGGGTCTCCATCCGGGTTTTGGGGTCTCCAGTATGGTTTTGGGGGTCTCCATCCTGGTTTTGGGGTCCCCATCCGGGTTTTGGGGTCCCCATCCGGGTTTTGGGGTCTTCAGTCTGGTTTTGGGGGGCTCCAGTCTGGTTTTGGGGTCCCCCCATCCTGGTTTTGGGGTCTCCAGTCTGGTTTTGGGGTCTCCATCCGGGTTTTGGGGTCCCCCCATCCGGGTTTTGGGGTCTCCATCCTGGTTTTGGGATCCCCATCCTGGTTTTGGGATGCCCATCCTGGTTTTGGGGTCCCCCCATCCTGGTTTTGGGCGTCTCCATCCTGGTTTTGGGGTCCCCATCCTGGTTTTGGGGTCTTCAGTCTGGTTTTGGGGTCTCCATCCGGGTTTTGGGGTCTCCATCCTGGTTTTGGGGTCTCCATCCGGGTTTTGGGGTCCCCCCGTCCTGGTTTTGGGGTCTCTTGTCTGGTTTTGGGGTCTCCATCCGGGTTTTGGGGTCTCCCCATCCTGGTTTTGGGGTCTTCAGTCTGGTTTTGGGGTCTCCAGTCTGGTTTTGGGGTCCCCATCCGGCTTTTGGGGTCCCCATCCTGGTTTTGGGGTCCCCATCCTGGTTTTGGGGTCTCCATCCTGGTTTTGGGGTCCCCCCATCCTGGTTTTGGGGTCTCCTGTCTGGTTTTGGGGTCTCCAGTCTGGTTTTGGGGTTCCCATCCTGGTTTTGGGGTCTTCAGTCTGGTTTGGGGCGCTCCAGTCTGGTTTTGGGGTCCCCATCCGGGTTTTGGGGTCTCCATCCGGGTTTTGGGGCTGCAGTGTTATTGGGTTTCCAGTCCTGTTGTGGGGTTTGGGGTCCCCTCCCGGTTTTGGGGTCTCTCTCCTGGTTTTGAGGTCTCTCTCCCGGTTTTGGGGTCTCCCTGCTGATTTTGGGGTCTCCCTGCTGATTTTAGGGTCTCTCTCCTGATTTTGGGGTTTCCCCTTCCTGTTTTAGGTTTCCCTTCCCACTTTTGGGTTCCCGGTTTTTTGGGGTTTCCTATCCCAGGTTTTGGGGTGTCTCTCCTGATTTTGGGATCCTCCTCCTGATTTTGGGTTCCCTATCCCGGTTTTTGGGGTCTCTCTCCTGATTTTGGGTTCCCTGTCCCAGGTTTTGGGGTTCCCCTCCCATTTTTGGGGCTGCGGCTCCGGCTCCGGCTCCTTTTGTTCCCATTCCCGTTGTTCCCATTCCCGCCATTCCCATTCCCGTCCTTCCCTGGCTTCACGTCCCCGCTGCCCATCCCAGCTCCTCTCCCAAATCCCCAAGAATTCCCAAATCCCAAAGAATTCCCAAATCCTGAACTCCCACATCCCCAATAATTCCCACATCCTGAATTCCCCCATCCCAAAGAATTCCCAAATCCCCAATTCCCACATCCCAAAGAATTCCTCCATCCCTAATAATTCCCAAATCCCCAATAATTCCCACATCCCAAAGAATTCACACATCCCAAAGAATTCACACATCCCAAAGAATTCCCAATTCCCAAATAATTCCTAAATCCCGAACTCCCACATCCCAAATAATTCCCAAATCCCGAACTCCCCCATCCCAAATAATTCCCACATCCCACAGAATTCCTCCATCCCTAATAATTCCCAAATCCCTAATAATTCCCACATCCCAAAGAATTCCCAAATCCCAAAAAATTCCCCCATCCCAAAGAATTCCCAAATTCCAAAGAATTCCCAAATCCCAAATTCCCACATCGCAAATTCCCAAATCTCAAACTCCCCCATCCCCAGTTCCCCCATCCCCAATTCCCAAATCCCAAAGAATTCCCAAATCCCAAAAAATTCTCCCATCCCCAAATCCCCAAGAATTCCCAAATCCTGAATTCCCAAATCCCGAATTCCCACATCCCAAATTCCCAAATCCCAAAGAATTCCCCGAATTCCCAAATCCCAAAGAATTCCCACATCCCAAAGAATTCTCCCAATTCCCCAAAGAATTCCCAAATCCCAAAGAATTCCCAAATCCTGAATTCCCACCCCCCTGAGGCCGGGACTTCCTTCCTCCTTTCCCAATCTCCTCTTCCGGATCCGCGTTTTCCCAGATAAATGGGAATTATGCCAGGCCGGAATTCCAAGAGAAATCCAGAGAATTCCGTAATTTTCTCCATCCCCCCCTGAAAAATTCCGGGATCTTTTCCTCCTCTCCCTCCTCTGGGATTTTTTTATGGATTCCTCTGGAATTCCGGGAGGATCCAGTGGGAAAAAGAGACCGGGAATATTCCCAGCTTGGAATCTCTGCTCCGGGATCCTCCGGAATTCTTTGGGATCCTCCATTCGCTTCCTCATCCCAAAATTTTCCAGGGAAAAATCCGTAGGAAGAGGGAGGAGGAGGAGGAGGAGCGGGAATCACTTCCCGCTGGATCATTCCCGGATTTCGGGGGGATGGGAAGAGCCCGAATCCGATCCTTTCCCGCCTGGAATTTCTCCAGGAAAAGCTTGGAGAGGCCGATCTGTGGCTTTGGGGTTTTTTTTGGGAATCTTGGGATGAGATTCCGTGGATTTGGGAAATGGGGAATTCCAGGTGGGAATAGCGGGAAAATCCCGGATCCTCGAGTTCGGGGGGAGGGTTTGGGAATGTTGGGAATTCTGGGAATTCCGGAACCATCTGGGGGATGTTGGAGATTCCTGGGAATGGGAATTTCGGGATTGGAGGGAAAAAAACGGGAGCCGGAAACGCGGGAAAGGGTTTGGGAATTCCAGGAGTTGCTGGGTGAGGATGGGAAGCTCCAGGAATTCCAGGAATTCCGGGAATTCCGGCTGAGGGAATCCTGGAATGATGGGGGAGGGGGAGGGATGGATCTCATCCCTATCCATGAGAACATTCCCATGGAATTCCAGGGATGGGGACAATTCCCGCAATTCCAGGTGCTCCAAGCTTTTCCTCGGACATTCCCGGGATCCAGGGGCAGCCCCAGCTGCTCTGGCAATTCCATTCCAGCCGGGAATTCCCAATTCCCAAAATCCCACCCCCATCTCCCCTTTCCCAGGGAATTCCCTCCATTCCCAGCTCTCCCAGTCTGGCATTGGATCCAAAGGAATTTTGGGATCCAGGCCTTTCCCTGGCAATCTCAGCACTGCAGGAAGGGTCTCCCTTCCCTTTTCCAGCCCCAACTTCCAGAAAAATCCCTCGGGATGGACCCAGAGCCTCCCAAATCCCAGAATGGTTTGGGATGGGATCCAGGGACCTTCAATCCCATCCCATTCCAATCCCACCATCCCAGGCTGCTCCAAGATTTCCCTCGGACATTCCCGGGATCCAGAGGCAGCCCCAGCCGCTCTGGGAATTCCATTCCAGCCGGGAATTCCTCCCCAAATTCCCCTTTCCCAATCTGGAGCCATTCCCTGTGTCCTGCCCCTCCAGGCCTTTCCCAAATCCCGGCTCTCCTGGAGCCCCTGGGATGTTCTGGAAGCTCTCCCTGGATCCTTCCCTTCTCCGGAGGAACATTCCCAGTTTTCCCTCCCATCTCCATCCCTGAATTTTCCCGGATCCTCCTCTGGATTCGCTCCGGGATCTCCTTCCCCAAATTCCCCAAATTCCCATTTTCCCGCCGCTTTTCCCTGGATCCGCTCCGAAATTCCCGGGAAAATTTTTCCCCTCCTTCCCGGGCTCCGGAATTTCTCCTCCCGCTCCCGATTTTCCCTCCGGGAAGGTCGCTGGGGAAGGATTGGGAAGAGGCCAAGATTCCGCTGGGAAAATTTTCTGACCCCTCGGGAATTCCATCTGTCCCAAAATTCCCATTTTGTTTTTTTTTTAATTAATAAAAAAAATCCCTCGTTTTTGGGTCAGGCCGGGATTTTTCCATCGGGATTTTTTGGGATTTCAGCCCAAATTTGCTGGAATTTTCCACTTCGAACTTCCCAAAATCCCGAATTTCCTCCCTGGAATTCCAAGGAAAAAAAAATTTCAGCCGGATACAAAGAGGCGGGAAAATGAAAAGAAACTCGGGATTTAGGGATGGATTGGTGGGAATTTTGGGAATTTTGTCGGAAAATTTTGTCGGAATCGTGGAATTTGTCGGAATTTCTGCATCCGCAGGGAATTTCCTGGGTCAGGACAATTCCCAGATTTTTTTTTATCCTTGATTTTCGTGGAATTTTTTTCCTTATTTGGCTCAAACCGAGAATTTGGAGGGGGAAAAAAGTGGGAAATGTGGGAATTTTGTCCCAAAAAAATGGTGGGAAAAGAGCAGAAAATGTGGGAATTCTGTCCCAAAAAACAGAGGGGAGGAAAATGGGAAATGTGGGAATTCTGTCCCAAAAAAAAAAGAATTTGGAAAACGCCTGGATGAAAAAAAAAAAAAAATCAGAAAATCCCGGAAATATCCAGGATTATTCCAGGAAATTCCCAAAAAAATGGCGTCGATTCCTGGAATCTGGGAAAACCTTGGGAATTCTCATCGGTAATCCCTGGAAAAATCCTTGGTGCCGAGAGAGGGAGATCCCGTCAAACCTCGGATTTTTGGGACAAAATTCCTGAATTTCCCATTTCCGTTTGGATTTTTTAAGGGATCATTTTAAGGATGGGTTTGGATCTTCCTGAAATTCCTGGATTTTAATCCCGGATTTTAATCCTGGAATTTTCCTCTGGGAAAAAAAAATCTCCCTTTTCCCACGGGAATTCCGTCGGCGATCCCAAAATTCTGGGACATTCCCCAAAAAAAATGGGAAATTTTTTGGGAATGGTTTCAGGATTTTCCTGGGAATTCCGAGCTGGATTTGCTCCTTCCTTGGCTCCAGGAAAAAACCCTGGGAATTTTTATTCCCACCCGGAATCCCGAGGAGCTCCGAGCGATCCCGAATTCCCAGCTGGAATTTGGGAAATCTGGGAGAATATTCCAGCTGGGAATATTCCGGAATCTGAGCCGCCCTCAATTCCCATCCCAAAATCCCACAATTCCTCGTTAATTCCGCTCCTTTTCCCGGTTTTCTGGCGGGAAAATTCCAGAGGGAATCGGGAATCCCCGAGGGATCCCGGGAAAAGTCGGGAATTCCGAGGTTTCCTTTGGATCTCGGCTGGAATTTCGGCCGGGTTGGATTGGAAGGGGAGCTTGGATTTGGGATTTGATGGAATTCCGGGGTTTTGTTGGGATTTGGAGAGGATTTCCCATGCTCGGACCTGGAATTCCAAAGAGATTCCGGATATTTGTTGGGATTTAGGGATTTTCCATGATCCTGACCCGGAATTCCAAGGAATTTTGGGAACTTGGGTTCGTTTTTAGGGATTTTCTGTGATTCTGACCCAGAATTCCAAAGAAATTTGGGATCTTGGGATGGATTTTTTGGGATTTTCCAAGATTGTGACCTGGAATTCCGAAGAAATCTGGGATCTTGTGTTGGGATTTGGGGATTTTCATGGATTCTGACCCAGAATTCTGATGAAAATTTGGGATATTGGCTTTTTAGGGATTTTCCGTGATCCTGACCCGGAATTCTGACCAAAATTTGGGATCTTGGGTTGGGATTTAGGGATTTTTCTCTGGTCCTGACCTGGAATTCCAAAGAAATTTGGGATCTTGGGATGGGTTTTTAGGGGTTTTCAGTGGTTCCAACCTGGAATTCCAAAGAAAGAAATTTGGGATCTTGTGTTGGGTTTTCCGGAGCTCTCCATGGTCCTGACCTGGAATTCCAAATAAAATCTGGGATTTTGTGTTGGGATTTAGGGATTTTCTGTGGTCCTGACCCAGAATTCCAAAGGAATTTGGGATCTTGGGATCACTTTTAGGGATTTTCTGTGGTCCTGACCCAGAATTCCGACCAAAATTTGGGATCTTGGGATGGGTTTTTAGGGATTTTCTGTGATTCTGACCTGGAATTCCAAAGAAATTTGGGATTTTGTGTTGGAATTTAGGGATTTTCTCTGGTCCTGACCAAGAATTCCAAGGAAATTTGAGATCTTGTGTTGGGATTTTGAGATTTTCCAAGATCCTGACCCAGAATTCCAAAGAAATTTGGGATCTTGGGATCACTTTTAGGGATTTTCCAAGATCCTGACCTGGAATTCCATCCAAATTTGGGATCATTTTGGGATTTGGGGAGGTTTTTCCATGCTCTGTCCCAGAATTCCAAAGAAATTTGGGATCTTGTGTTGGGTTTTCCGGAGCTCTCCGTGGTCCTGACCTGGAAATCCAATGAAATTTGGAATCTTGTGTTGGGATTTTGGGATTTTCTGTGGTCCTGACCCAGAATTCCGACCAAAATTTGGGATCTTGGGATGGGTTTTTAGGGATTTTCTGTGATTCTGACCTGGAATTCCAAAGAAATTTGGGATTTTGTGTTGGAATTTAGGGATTTTCTCTGGTCCTGACCAAGAATTCCAAAGAAATTTGGGATCTTGGCTTTTTAGGGATTTTCTGTGATTCTGACCCGGAATTCCGATGAAAATTTGGGATCTCGTGTTGGGATTTCGGGATTTTCCATGCTCTGCCCTGGCTGCCATTCCAGGGGAGAATTCCCGGGGTTTTCATTCCCTGCTGTTCCATTTCCGCTCATTTTCCATGGGTTTTTTTTCCTCTTTTCCATGTTTTTCTTCTCTTTTCCATGATTTTTGTTCTCTTTTCCATGTTTTTCTTCACTTTTCCGTGTTTTTTTCTTCTCTTTTCCATTCCCATCCATGCTCCAGACCAGCAGCTCCGGGAACTCGGTAACTATGGAATTTTTCCTTGGAATTTTTTTTCCCTTCCTGGCTTTTTTCCCTTTTTCCCACTTTTTTTCCCCTCCCTGTAGTGAATTTTCCAGGATTTTATTTTTTTGTGGAGCTTTTCCCGGTTTTTCCCTCTTTTCCTGCTGTTTATTCCCGATGGGATCGGGGCCGGCGGGATCTCCCTCTCCCATCCCGCTTTTCCTGCCATTCCCAAAGTTTCCCTGGCTTGAAATTCCCAGAAAATCCGGGAGACGCCTCCTGGGAAAATTCCGGAATGGGAATTGGGAGGGAGGGGAATCATGGATTGGGAATTCCATGGGAATTCCGTGGGAATTCCGTGGGATCCGGGATGTTGGGACAGAATTCCCGGCGCTCTCGGAGCGGATTTGGAATTCCCGATGCCAGGAAAATCCGATCCTGGAAATCTGATCCCGGATCCGGGGATGGGAGGGTCGGGAAGCGCCGGAGGGGGCGGAGCTGATCCCAAAAAATTCCAGGGTTTTGTGGGATGTGAATCCAGGTTTTCCATGGATTTTAAAGGATGTGGATCCAGGTTTTCCGTGGTTTTATGGGATGCAAATCCAGGTTTTCCATGGATTTTAAGGGATCTGGATCCAGGTTTTCCACGGATTTTCAGGAGTGTGGATCCAGGTTTTCCATGATTTTTATGGGATGCAAATCCAGGTTTTCCATGTTTTTTTGAGGGATGCAAATCCAGGTTTTCTGTGGTTTTGGGAGGGATTTGGATCCAGGTTTTCCATGGATTTTAAGGAATTCGGATCCAGGTTTTCCAGGGTTTTGTGGGGATTTGGATCCAAGTTTTCCAGGGAGTTTAAGGAATGTGGATCCAGGTTTTCCATGGTTTTGTGGGATGCAGATCCCAGTTTTCCAGGGATTTGAGGAGTGTGGACTCAGGTTTTCCATGGATTTTAAGGGATTTGGATCCAGGTTTTCCATGGATATTAAGGAATGTGGATCCAGCTTTTCCATGATTTTTATGGGATGCAAATCCAGGTTTTCCAGGTTTTTCCAGGGATTTGGATCCAGGTTTTCCAACTGTTTTTAAGGAATGCGGATCCAGCTTTTCCATGGGATTGTTTTTTGTGAGATTCTCTGGGAATTCTGGCCAGGATCCAACATTCCCAGGGCTTCCCATGGAGCTCCGGAATTCCGGGAATTCCTTCCCTGAAGATGCCGAGGGCTCCCTCTCCCTGGGATTTTTCCAGATGGGGAATTCCCAAATCTCGCTCTTTTCCAGCTGGGAATTCACTCAGGGATTGATCCCGAGAGATTTTCCCGATCCCAAATTTTTCCTGGAGCGGGAGGGAATTGGGAAAATCCCAATTTGAATTCCAGGCTGGAATTGCATCCCAGATTTTTCCCAGGCTGGATTTGCTGAGGAATTTCCGCCTTCGATCCCTCCAAGACATCCCGGATTTCCCGCGGATTCTGAAGGGATTCCCTGAATTCCTGCGGCTCCTCCTCCTCCTCCTTTTCCTGGGAAAAGTTTGGAGCAGCCGGGCCGGGTTTCCTTGGATCCCTGACTCCTTTCCCATCCCTGTTTTCCTTGGGAAAAGAGAGGAGGCTCCGGCTGCTCTTCCCTCTTTTCCAGAGCTCGGGAATTCTGGGAAAACTCCTGGAAAAGCCTGGGAAAAATCCCAGGGGATTCAGGGAATGAGCGCTGGGAGAAGGAGCTGGAGCCGGGCTGGGAAATCTGGGAATGTTCCTCTGGAGAAGGGAAGGATCCAGGGAGAGCTTCCAGAACATTCCAGGGGCTCCAGGAGAGCCGGGATTTGGGAAAGGCCTGGAGGGACAGGACACAGGGAATGGCTCCAGATTGGGAAAGGGGAATTTGGGAATTGGGAATTCCTGGCTGGAATGGAATTCCCAGAGCAGCTGGGGCTGCCCCTGGATCCCGGGAATGTCCGAGGGAAATCTTGGAGCAGCCTGGAATTGCGGGAATTGTCCCCACCTCTGGAATTCCATGGGATTTCAGCTCCATTCCCGACCAAACCATCCCAGAATTCCTGAAAAGGAAAAATCCGGGAATTCCTGTGGGATTTCTGCCCCATTCCCGCGTTTCTCCCGACCTTTCCCGGCTTTATCCCGGCTCCCGTTCCCGCCGATCCGTCGGAGCTAATCCCAAATTTTTTCAGGCATCCGGAAATCCATCCCAGAGAATTCCCAGAAGATTCCTAGGAATTCAATCCTGCCTGGAGGCATCCAAGGAAAAACAAATCCCAGGAAAAGCCAAACAGCAAAATCCTCCCGGGCTCCTCCAGGGCTTTTCTTTTTCGGGATAAAAATTCTCCGGCTCTCCAAAGGTTCCTTGGAACGATCCCAAATCCCGGATTTTCCTCCATTCCCGCTGCTCCCCATGGAAAATTCCTGCTTGGGAGCCCTTTGGAATTCTGGCCTCCCCGGAAGGAATTTTGGGCTCCAGGCTTTTCCCTTTTCCATGGAAAAATATTCCCTAAATCCCGCTGAAATCGGCCCTTCCCTCCTTTCCCGCCCTTTTTTCCCTGGATTCTCCTTTCCTCCCGCAGCCGTTCCCGCTTTTCCTGCCTCTTCCGATGCTTCCCGTCCTCGTCCCACGGGGCCTGGAATTCCAGCAGGGAATTCTGCAGGGAATCCTGAGCCGGGTGTGGAGTGAGGGTCGGGAATGGGTCCGGATGGATCCGAGAATGGATCTGGATGGATCCAGGAATTGATCCTGGGAATGGCTCTGGATGGATCCAGATGGATCTGGGAATGAGCCCCAGGAATGGATCCGGATGGATCGGGGAATCGGCACCGGGAATGGATCCGGATGGATCTGGATGGATCCGGGAATGGCTCTGGAATGAGCCCCGGAAGCCGTTCCCACCCTGGATGGATCCAGGAACTGATCCTGGGAATGGCCCTGGATGGATCTGGATGGATCCGGGAATCAGTCCTGGGAGTGGATCCAGATGGATCCAGATGGATCCCAGGATCAGCCTCGGGAGCTGTTCCCACTCCAGATGGATCTGGATGGATCCGGGAATGAGCCCCGGGAATGGATCCGGGAATGGCTCTGGAATGAGCCCCGGGAATTTATCTGGATGGATCCGGATGGATCCGGGAATCAGCCCCAGGAATGGATCTGGATGGATCCGGATGGATCCAGGAATCAGCACCGGGAATGGATCTGGATGGATCCAGGAATTGATCCCGGGAATGGCTCTGGATGGATCCGGATGGATCCGGGAATCAGCATCAGGAATGGATCCGGGAATGGCTCTGGAATGAGCCCCGGGAGCCGTTCCCACCCTGGATGGATCCTGGAATTCATCCTGGGAATGGCTCTGGATGGATCTGGGAATCAGTCCCGGGAGTGGATCCGGATGGATCCCAGGATCAGCCTTGGGAGCTGTTCCCACTCCGGATGGATCCGGATGGATCTGGGAATGAGCCCTGGGAATGGATCCAGGAATGGCTCTGGAATGAGCCTCAGGAGTGGATCCAGATGGATCTGGATGGATCCAGAAATCAGCCCCAGGAATGGATCTGGATAGATCCTGGAATGGCTGTGGGTGGATCCTGGAATTCATCCTGGGAATGGATCTGGATGGATCCAGATGGATCCGGGAATCAGCACTGGGAATGGATCCGGGAATGGCTCTGGAATGAGCCCCAGGAAAAGCGGGAGCGGGGCCCAGGGGAGGCTGGGATGGGATTTTTTGGGAATTTTTCCATGGAAAAGGTGCTCGGGCCTCGGCAGGGGTGGCCCAGGGAGGTTTGGAGTCACCGTTCCTGGAGGAATCCAAGGAATTCCTGGAATTCCACTCCAGGCCGGGATCCGGCTCATCCAGGGGCTCATCCAGGGGAACCTCTGGAATTCCGGGATCTGGATGCTCCGGAGAGAATTCCCACCTGGAATTCTCAGCAGGAAGGGGCTGCTGGGATCGGGGGATCCGGAGCGGCAAAATTTAGGAATTTTGGCATCCAGAGTGGGAAAATTCAGGAATTTGGATGTCCAAAGTGGGAAAATTTGGGATTTGGGGATCTGGAGCGGCAAAATTTGGGAATTTGGACATCCAGAGTGGGAAAATTCAGGAATTCAGGCACCCAGACCAGAAATATTTGGAATTTGGACATCAAGAGTGGGAGAATTCAGGAATTTTGACATCCAGAGTGGGAAAATGTTGGGAATTTGTGTGAAAAATCAGGAATTTGGTATCCAGAGCTGGGAAATGCGGGATTTGGGGATCTGGAGTGGCAGAGTTTGGGAATTTTGGCATCCAGAACAGGAAAATTTGGGAATTTTGGCATCCAGAGTGGAGAAATTCAGGATTTGGGGACCTGGAGTGGCATAATTTTGGAATTTGGACATCCAGAGTAGAAAAATTCGGGGATTTTGGCCTCTAGGGTGGGAAAATTCAGGAATTTGGACATCCAGGGTAGGAAATTCAGGAATTTGGACATCCAGAGGGGGAGAATTTGGGAATTTGTTGGGAATTTGGGTATCTGGAATGGGAAAATTTGGAATTTTGGCCTCCAAAGTGGGGAAAATTCGTGGATTTGAACATCCAGAGTATGAAAAATCAGGAATTTTGAAATTCCCGCATCCAGAGCGTGAAAACAACGGGAATCCCAGCATCCAGTGCGGCAAAAAACCGGGAATTCCACTCCCATTCCCTCCAGCGCTGGTTCCCGGATTCCGGGCGGGGCTCCGGCTGCCGTTTTCCCGGGATTGCCGCTGATTCCCGATCCCGTTTCCCGCAGTGCTGAGCATCGGCGAGGGCGGATTCTGGGAAGGCTCCGTGAAGGGCAGGAGCGGTTGGTTCCCGGCGGAATGCGTGGAGGAGGTGCAGATGCGCCAGTACGACTCCAGGCAAGGTCGGTATCCCGGAATTCCGGCCGGGATTCCCGAGGGAATCGTCGGGGAGAGCTCCTTCGGTGGGGTGGGATCCCGAGGGATCTGGTCATGGATTCATTTTCAGGGAATGGGGAGTTTGGGATTGTGTGGGAGGGGAACACAGGGAAAACTGGGAAAATTGGGATTGGTCAGGTAGAAAATCCCAGAATTCTGACCAGAATTCCTGAGGGAATCGTCGGGAGAGCTCCTTTGGGAGGGTGGGAATGGAGGGAATTGTGGGAATGGGATCCCGAGGGATCTGGTCATGGATTCATCGTCAGGGAACGGAAAATTTGGGATTTGTTGGGATGGGAGCAGAGGGAAAACTGGAAAAATTGGGATTGTCCAACCTGGAAAAGAGGAAAAATCCGGGATGATCCAACTGTGGCTTCCAGGGCCTGGAGGAGCCGCGGGAAAGATGAAAAGTGGGAATATTGGGAATATTTGGAATATTGGGAATATTTCCAAGGGTTGGAGGGGCTGGGAATGGTTCCAGACTCCAGGGATTGACGGGAATTGGATCCCGAGGGATGAGCAGAGAGCCCGGAATTCCTGGGTTTTCCTCGGGAACGGGATCCGGGATCCTCGGGATCGGGGAGGGGGGGGGCAGAGCAGGGAGGGGGATGGGGAATTCCGAAGGGCCGGAATGGCCGGAGCGGGAGGAGGGAATTCCGGAATTCCTGAATTCCTGTTGGAATGGGAAGTGCCAGGACTGGATGGGATCATGGAGCTGTCGGGATCTGCTGGGAATTCGGGATTCACGGGAAATTTGGGATCTGCTGGGAATTCCTTCCCTCCTTCCCTCCCTTTTCCCTCCTCTTTCCCAGATTTTCCTTCCCTCCCTCTCTTCCCCCCTTTCCTTTCTTCCCGTTTTTCCCTTTCCCATTTTTTCCCATTTTTTCCCATTTTTCCCCATTTTTCCCCATTTTTCCCCTTTTTCCCCATTTTTCCCCATTTTTCCCCATTTTTCCCCATTTTTCCCCATTTTTTCCCATTTTTCCCCATTTTTCCCCATTTTTCCCCATTTTCCCCCCATTTCCCCCCCGTTTTTCCCCCCATTTTTCCCCATTTTTTTTTCCTTTTTTCCCCCATTTTTTTCCCATTTTTCCCTATTTTTCCCTTTCCCATTTTTTCCCCATTTTTCCCATTTTCCCCATTTTCCCCTTTTTTCCTATTTTTTCCCAAATTTTCCCCCATTTTTCCCCCATTTTCCCACATTTTCTCCCATTTGTCCCATTTTTTCCCCATTTTCCCATTTTTTCCCAATTTTTCCCATTTTTCCCATTTTTTCCCATTTTCCCTTTCCCATTTTTTCAATTTTCCCCATTTTCCCCCATTTCCCCCATTTTCTCCCATTTCCCCCCATTTTTTCCCCATTTTTCCCCCTTTTTCCCCATTTTTTCCCATTTTCCCAGTTTTTTCCTTTCCCATTTTTCCCATTTTTTTTCCCATTTTTCCCCATTTTTTCCCAATTTTTCTCCCATTCCCCTTTTCCCTCCAGGAATCCTTTCCCGATTTCCTCCTCATCTCCTCCCTTCTCCTCACTCCCATCCGGACCTTCCCAAATTCCTCCTTTTCCTTGGAATTCCCCTTCGGAATCCGAGCTGGGAAAAGTCTGGAAAACTCCGGAAGGATCAGTCCCGGCTTTTCCCTCCCTCGGGATCGGCGCCGGCTTCTCCCTCATTCCTGGTTTTCCTCGGCATTCCCAGGATTCCCAGGAGCATTCCCAGCTCTTCCCAAAAAACCAGAAGGAAACAGGAATAGGTCGGAGCCTCATTCCAGCCGGGAATTCCTCTGAATTTCCCCCCCGGGATGATTCCCAGGAACGGCTCCGACATTCCCAAGAATTCCTCGGCCACACGAGGGCCTCTCCCCCCCATGGATTCTCCTCACCCGCCGAGAAATTCCCGCCGGGAAATTCCCGGCTTTTGCTCCTCCCCGGGGGGAGGAAAAACCGGGAATAATCCGGAATTCCGTGGATTTTTTCCCCGCAGAAACCAGGGAAGACCGGACCAAGCGGCTTTTCCGGCACTACACCGTCGGATCCTACGACAACTTCACCTCCCACAGGTAAGGAGCCGATCCCGGGAATTCTGGAAATTCCAGGAATTCCGGGAATTCCGGGAATTCCGGGAATTTTCCTTCCTGCGGGAAAATCCCGCCGTTTTCATCACCGAGCTCCGGAATTCCGTGGGAAGGGAATTTTTTCTGGAAAGAATTGGGGAGGTTTCTGGAGATCAAAGATTTTTGGGAATTCTGGGAATGTTGACGCATTTCCTGGTTGATATTCCAACATTCCGGGAATTCCTGGGAATTTTTCCTCATTCCTGACTTGCGTTCCGATGGAGAATCCGAAGTTCGGGAGAATTCTGGGAATTTTTCCCCTTCCCATCCCGGCGGAGGATCCAAAATTCCGGAGAATTCTGGGAATGTTTCCCCGTTCCCGCCTGGATTTCCAGGGGAGAACCCAAGATTCCGGGAAAATTTGGGAATGTGGCCGGCAGGGCGACATTCCCGGATTGTGGCTTTGGGAATGCTGGGTTTGGGAGCTCTGGAATTCCCGGATCCATGGAATTCCGGGAATCTCGGAGCTCGTCTGCAACATTTTCCTGCTTTTTTTTGAGCTCCTTATCCCGAATTTTGCCTCCCGGAGAATTCCTGGCTCCGAGGAATTGGAGGAGATCCTCGGAATTCCCGGGATTTGCTGCTCCGGGGGGAAAAATCGGGAAAGAGGGAAAAAAAGGAGGGAAAAATGAGAGGAAACTCCGGAAAATCCCTGCTGGGATCGCGGGAAGAGCGGGAAAAAAGCGGGGAATTCCCGGATGAGGCGAAATTCCAAGGAAAGGCGGGATCGAATCCACGGGAATCCCGGGATTTCCTTCGGGAATCTCATCCTGGCAAAACACCAGGAGGGGCTCTTGGCCACGAGTTGGAATTCCCGGGAATTTTCACCGGGAATTTTCACCGGGAAGCGCCGGAATTCCGACGGAGGAGTGGGGCAGGAAGGGGAATTCCAGGGAGAGAAAAACTTGGGAAGATCCCGAAATTCCGCAAATGCCTTGGAGCCGGGAATGCTCAGGGGGAGGAAAATTCGGGATAAGGAGCTCAAAAAAAGCAGGAAAACGTTACGGATGAGCTCCGAGATTCCTGGAATTCCGCGGATCCAGGAATTCCTCGGCTCAAAGCAAATTTAAAGGGAATTTATGGAGCTGGATCCGGGAAAAAAATTGGGAAGAGGTCGGAGTGGGATTGGATCCAAGCAGGGAAGGCTTGGATTGATCCCGGAAATCCTTTGGGAATGGTTTGGGAAAAGTTGGGATCCCAGAATTCCCAGGGATTCAGTGGGATCATGGAGCGGTTCGGAATCCCCGGGAATTTCGGGATAAATCCAGATCGGGGATGGAAAAACTCGGCCGGGATGGAATTCCCGGCATTCCCAGGTTTCCTTTGGAATCAGGAATCCCTCAAAGGCAGGAGCCGGGATGTGCCGGGTGATCCCAAAATTCCCGGCATTCCCAAAATCCGGGAATGGGAAAAACGGGAAAATCCACCCGGAGGGGGCGGATCCAAGCC
The DNA here is from genome assembly GCA_032357785.1 of Periparus ater. Taxonomy (NCBI): domain Eukaryota; kingdom Metazoa; phylum Chordata; class Aves; order Passeriformes; family Paridae; genus Periparus; species Periparus ater. The sequence goes on along the minus strand of CM063608.1, from coordinate 72,950,335 downwards.
CGGATTTATCCGGAAGGGAAATCCCGGCGGGAATCGCCTTGGGAACAAAAGGATCGAGAACGCTCCAAATTAATTCGGGAATTAAAGGCGGGAAGGGGAAAAATCGGGAGCGGGAGCCGATCCTGGATTTGTGGCGGGATCAGGGAGAGGAATTCCCTGGAAAACCGGGAATTCTCGCTCCTGGAATGCCGGGGCTGGAAAAAGGCGGGGAGATGGAAAATGCTGGAATTTTGGCGGCGGGAATGATGGGATTATGGAATTTGGGAATTGTGGAATCATTTTTTTTTTCGGGAAATCCAGGAATTCCTTCCCGCGTTTCCGGGGCTGGGAATTCCACAGGGCTGAGTTTCCAAGGGGAAAAGTTTTCCTTGGATTTCTCCTGTAATTCCTGAGATTTCCTTGGTGTTGTTCCCATCCCTCTGGAAATCCGGGAATTCCTTCCCGAGTTTCCAAAGCTGGAATTTCCCCGCCCAAAGGGACTGAGTTTCCATTGGAATTCCAGCTGGAATTGGACTGGGAATGGGAACGGGAATTTTCCCCATCCCTGTGGAATGCCAGGAGTTAAAGGTTGGGTTTGGATCAGGAAAAACTCTGGAAAATGATTGGAAAAGGGTTGGAAAAATCATGGAAAAGGAATTCCTGGAGAAGCCTTTGCTGCCCAAGGCCGAGCGGAAAACCAGGAACAGGAGCGGGAATGGGATTGGGAATGGGAGCCAGAATTGGACCTGGAATGGGAACGGGAATTTTCCCCGTCCCTGTGGAATGTTGGGAGTTAAAGGTCGGGTTTGGATCAGGAAAAACAATGGAAAACTCATGGAAAACTCATGGAAAAGGAATTCCTGGAGAAGCCTTTGGTGCCCATGGCTGAGTGGAAAACCTGGAAGAGGAGCTGGAATGGGATTGGGAATGGGAGCCGGAATTTTCCCCATCCCTGTGGAATGCCGGGAGTTAAAGATCGGGTTTGGATCCTGCAAAACTCCGGAAAACCCTTGGAAAACTCATGGAAAACTCCTGGAAAAGGAATCCACCGCCATCCCAGCCTTCAGTGGCCGCAGCCGAGCGGAAAACCTGGAAGAGGAGCGGGAATCCCGGGAATGGGACCTGGAATGGGATTGGGAATGGGACCTGGAATTTTCTCCATCCCTGTGGAATGCCGGGAGTTAAAGGTCAGGTTTGAATCAGGAAAAACCATGGAAAACTCATGGAAAACTCATGGAAAACTCATGGAAAAGGAATTCCTGGAGAAGCCTTTGGTGCCCATGGTGGAGCGGAAAACCAGGAAGAGGAGCTGGAATGGGATTGGGAATTGGATTGGGAATGAGAGCCAGAATTGGACTGGGAATGGGAACAGGAATTTTCCTCGTCCCTGTGGAATGTTGGGAGTTAAAGATCGGATTTGGATCCGGCAAAACTCCGGAAAACCCTTGGAAAACTCATGGAAAAGGAATTCCTGGAGAAACCTTTGGTGCCTGAGGCTGAGCAGAAAACCTGGAAGAGGAGCTGGAATGGGATTGGGAATGGGATTGGGAATGGGATTGGGAATGGGATTGGGAATTGGACCTGGAATTTTCTCCATCCCTGTGGAATGCTGGGAGTTAAAGATCGGGTTTGGATCAGGAAAAACAATGGAAAACGCTTGGAAAACTCATGGAAAATGAATTCCTGGAGAAGCCTTCGGTGGCCGCAGCCGAGTGGAAAACCTGGAAGAGGAGCTGGAATCCCGGGAATTCTCATTCCCTCCGGAGCGGCGGGAGTTAAAGGTGGGAGTCGCTCCGGGCGCCGCCCCCGGCAATTCCAGCTCTTTTTAGAATCCCGGGAATGGGCGGGAATGGATGGAGCCGTGATTCATCCCGGCTCCCACGCTTCCCGAGGCACCTGGAACCCGCCCACATTCCCGGTGACGCCGATCCCGCTCCGCCCACATTCCCAAAGTTTGGGGGAAAAGCAGGAAAAAATCACCCTGGAAAGAATTCCAGGGGAAAAAAAAAAAAAAAAAGAAAAACCCGGAGCGATGTGGGATAACGGGAATATTCGGGAATATTCGGGAATGATCCCCAGTGCCTTTTCCGACCCGAATCCCGGGATTCCAAAGGGAAATCGGGAAGGGAAATCCTGGATCCGCTCGGTTATTCCAGAGGGAAAAGCGTCCCCAGGGAATGTCGGAATGGCCGGAGAGGGATTCGGCTCCTCGGGAATTTTTGGATTCCTGAGGCTGCTGGAGGAATCCCCGAATCCATGGAATAATCCATGGAATTCCCGAGGTGGGAAAAATGGGGTGAGCAGGGCTGGAATTCTGGGAATTCCTCGGATACCTCCAGGGCTGGAAATTCCATGGGAAAACCCTGGAATGGCTCGGGTGGGAATGGAGCCGGAATTCCGCCCTTTGGAATTCCAGCCCAGCCGAGAGAATTCCCAAATCCCGGCTTTTTTTTTTCCCATGGAATGGGAAAAGCGGCTCCGCTGAGCCCCTCGTGTCTCCTCTGGCCAGAATTCCCAGTTTTCCATGGAATTCAGCCTTTCCCAAGCCGGTTTTGGCCTTGGAATGGGATCCCGGATCCCCCTGGGATTTCTGGGAGCTTCCAAGGCCAGGTTGGAGCAGCCTGGGATCGTGGAATTCCGGGAATTCCCTTCCCAGCCGAACCTTTCCAGGATCCCGGGATATTCCCGGCAAACGGGAGCTGATCCCAGACAATTCCAGAGGCTTGGGAATTCCAGGGAAACCGGAATTTTCCTTCCCATCCTCCCTCCCCGTTCCATGGAACGGCGCCGCTCCAGCCCGGAGCTTTTCCAGCTTTTTCCGGGATTCCATGAATCCCGTCCCGCAATTCCACGGCTGGATCTGGGATTTGGGAAGCGTGAAAACGCTCGGGAATTGGGAATTGTCTCCCTACGGAATCGATTCCGGGAGCGGAATTCCAGCCGGGAGAGGACAGAGGGACAATTCCCGCAATTCCAGGCTGCTCCAAGTTTTTCCTTGGATATTCCTGGGGTCCAGGGGCAGCCGCAGCTGCTCTGGGAATTCCAGCCCAGCCGGGAATTCCCAATTCCCAAAATCCCACCCCGTTCCCCCTTTCCCAGGGAATTCCCTCCATTCCCAGCTCTCCCAGCCTGGCATTGGATCGGAAGGAATTTTGGGATCCAGGGCTTTCCCTGGGAATCTCAGCACTGCAGGAAGGGTCTCCCTTCCCTTTTCCAGCCCCAACTTCCAGAAAAATCCCTCGGGATGGATTCGGAGCTTCCCAAATCCCGGAATGGTTTGGGATGGGATCCAGGGACCTTCAATCCCATCCCATTCCAATCCCACCATCCCAGGCTGCTCCAAGCTTTCCTTGGCCATTCCCGGGATCCAGGGGCAGCTGCTCTGGGAATTGTCTCCCTGTGGAATGGATTCCCAAAGCGTTCCCGGCGCTGGATCCATTCCCTGCTGGTGATCCCGGTGATCCCAGCATGGATCCGCTCTTTCCTGGTGATCCAGTTGATCCAGGGTGTCCAAGGCTTTCCTGGCAGGATCCCATCCCTTCCCAGTGATCCCGCATCCAGATCTGTTCCCTCCCGGTATTCCCGGTTTTCCCATCGTTCCCATCGCTCCCCATCATTCCCATTTTTCCCATCATTCCCATCATTCCCATCCCTCCCCATCATTCCCATTTTTCCCTGTTGCTTCCATCCCTCCCCAATATTCCCGACATTCCAAATCATTCCCAAACATTCCCAACATTCCCAATCCCTCCCACTGTTCCCATCCCTCCCCAGTATTCCCAACATTCCCAAACATTCCCAATATTCCCAATCCCCCCCACTGTTCCCATCCCTCCCCAACATTCCCAACATTCCCAAACATTCACAATCATTCCCAAACATTCCCAACATTCCCAGCCCCTCACACTGTTCCCGTCTCTCCCCAACATTCCCAACACTCCCAAACATTCACAATCATTCCCAAATATTCCCCATCATTCCCAAATATTCCCCACTCTTCCCATTCTTCCGTCGCTTCCGTCTCTCCCCATCCCTCTCCAATATTCCCAAACATTCCCAACATTCCCCATCCCTCCGATCCCTCCCACAATTCCCATCCTTCCCAACATTCCCATCCTTTCCACCCCTCCCGCTGTTCCCATCTCTCCCCATCCCGACCAAGATTCCCTGACATTCCCAGTCCTTCCGCGTCCCTTCCCAACATTCCCATCCCTTCCCAACATTCCCATCCCTCCCAACATTCCCATCCCTCTGATCCCTTCCCAACATTCCCATCCCTCTCCCAACATTCCCATCCCTCTCCCAACATTCCCATCCCTCTCCAACATTCCCATCCCTTCCCAACATTCCCATCCCTCTGATTCCTTCCCACTGTTCCATCCCTTCCCAACATTCCCATCCCTCTGGATCTCTCTCATTGTTCCCGTCCCTCTCCCAATATTCTCGTCCTTCCCATCCCTCTCACATTTCCCATTCCTCCATCTCTCTCCAACATTCCCATCCTTCCCATCCTTCCCATCCCTCCCAACATTCCCATCCCTCTCCAACATTCCCGTCCCTCCGATTCCCTCCCATATTCCCACTGTTCCCATCCCTCCCAACATTCCCATTGTTCCCATTCCTCTCCAACATTCCCATCCCTCCGATTCCTTCCCAACATTCCCATCCCTCCCAACATTCCCATCCCTCCCATATTCCCATTGTTCCCATCCCTCCCAACATTCCCATCCCTCTGAATCTCTCCCAACATTCCCACTGTTCCCATCCCTCCCAACATTCCCATCCCTCCCAATATTCCCATCCCTCCGATTCCCTCCCAACATTCCCACTGTTCCCATCCCTCCCAACATTCCCATCTCTCTCCAACATTCCCATCCCTCCCCATCCTTTCCCAACATTCCCATCCTTCTGATTCCCTCCCAACATTCCTCATCCCATCCCTCCCAACATTCCCATCCCTCCCAACATTCCCATCCTTCCCATCCCTCCCAACATTCCCATCCTTCTGAATCCCTCCCAACATTCCCATTGTTCCCATCCCTCCCAACATTCCCATCCCTCCCTCTGTTCCCATCTCTCCCAACCTTCCCATCCCTTCCCAACATTCCCATCCCTCCCATTCCCTCCCAACATTCCCATCCCTCCCATATTCCCATTGTTCCCATCCCTCCCAACATTCCCATCCCTTTGATTCCCTCCCACCATTCCCATCCCTCTCCAACATTCCCATCCCTTTCACAGTTCCCATCTCTCCCAACATTCCCATTGTTCCCATCCCTCTCCAACCTTCCCATGCCTCCAATTCCCCCCAACATTCCTATCCCTCCCAACCTTCCCATCCCTCTCCAGAATTCCCATCCCTCCCCTCCCTCTGTTCCCATCCTTCCCCATCCCTCCCCATCCCTCTCCAACATTCCCATCCCTCCAATTCCCTCTCACAGTTCCCATCCCTTCCCAACACTCCCATCCCTCCCCATCCCTCTCCAACATTCCCATCCCTCTGAATCCCTCCCAACATTCCCATCCCTCCCAACGTTCCCATCCCTTCCCAACATTCCTGTCCCTCTGAATCCCTCCCAACATTCCCACTGTTCCCATCCCTTCCCAACATTTCCATCCCTTTCCAACATTTCCATCCCTCCCCTCCCTCTGTTCCCATCCCTCCCAACATTCCCATCCCTTCCCAACACTTCCATCCCTCCCCATCCCTCTCCAACATTCCCATCCCTCTGAATCCCTCCCAACATTCCCACTGTTCCCATCCCTCCCAACATTCCCATCCTTTCCCATCCCTCTCCAACATTCCCATCCCTCCGATTCCCTCCCAACATTCCCATCCCTCCCATCCCTCTGTTCCCATCCCTCTCCAACATTCCCATCCTTTCCCATCCCTCTCCAACATTCCCATCCCTCCGATTCCCTGATTCCCTCCCAACGTTCCCATCCCTCCGATTCCCTCCCAACATTCCATCCCTTCCCAACATTCCTCATCCCTTCCCATCCCTTCCATTGTTCCCATCCCTCTCCAACATTCCCATCCCTTCCCAACATTCCCATCCCTCCGATTCCCTCCCCCCCGTTCATTCCCATCCCTCCCCCTCTCCCCGCTCCCACTTCCCGGCTCCTTCCCGGATTTTCCCGGCTCTGATGTCAGCCCTGCGGCCCCTCCCCCCTCCTGCCGGAGCCGCTTTGGGGAGGGGGCTCCCCTCCCCCACCCCCCCCCTCCCCCTCCCCCCTCTCCCCTCCCCCCTCTCCCCTCCCCCTCCCTCCCTCCATCGCCGCTGGATCATTCCCGGTTTTTCCCAGGATCCGTCCCTTAGCAACGCGCCGGGAGCGGAATTTCGGGATCGATCCTGCGGGATCCAGAGGATCCCAACTCTGCCCCGCTCCTCCGCCGCTTCCAAACGACATTCCCGCATTTTTTTTTTTTTTGGGAAAAAAATCCCTTTTTTTTATATTTTTTTTGGGAAGAGCCCGCTCCCGATGAGGCTCCGCGGGTGAAGCTGCGGATCCCGGAATTCCCGGAATTCCAGAATTCCTCTGGACTGCGAGGGATCGCGGTGGGCAGCGGGGGAGATCCAGGATTTTGTTTTTTTTTTTTTTTTCCTCTTTTATTCCTTCTTTTTTCCTCCCCGCCGAGGCGATTTTCCGTCTTTTTGGTGTGAATTTGGGAATTAAAAAGGAAAATCCAGGGGGAGAAAATAAAGCAACAAAAAACTGGGAAGAAAATCGAGGAGGAGAAAGCAAAAAAATCGAGGAGAAAACAAAAAAAAAAAAAAAAAAAACGGGAAAGAAAAAAAAAAATCGAGGAAAAAAATTCTGGGAAAAAAGGAAAATCAAGGAAAAAAAAAATCCAGGGAATAAGAAAAATCAAGGAAAAAAATCCAGGGAATAAGAAAAATCAAGGAAAAAAATCCAGGGAATAATATCAAGGAAAAGAATCAAGGAGAAAAATCCAGGAAAAAAGAGAATTGAGGAAAAAAAATTACAGAGAATAAGAAAAATCAAGGAAAAGAATCAAGGAAAAAAAAAATAATTCAGGAAAGAAAAAAATGGAGGAAAAAAAATCCAGGAATTAAGAAAAATCAAGGAAAAAAATCCAGGAAATAAGAAAAATCAAGGAAAAAAGTCCAAGGAATAAAAAAATTGAGGAAAAAAATCCAGGAAAGAAAAAAATTGAGGAAAAAAAATCCAGGAAAGAAGAAAATTGAGGAAAAAAAATCCAGGAAAGAAGAAAATCAAGGAAAAAAAAAATCCCAGGAAATAAAAACTCAGGGAAAAAAAAGAAAATCCAGGAAAAACAAAATTCCAGGAAATTAAAAAAAATCCGGGAAATTTTAAAAACCCGGAAGAAGAAAAAAAGAAGAGGAAGAGAGGGAGGAGAAGGAGAGGAGGAGGTGACAGAGCCACATCTGGATGGGGACAGAGCCACATCTGGATGGTGACAGCCACATCTGGATGGTGACAGCCACGTCTGGATGGTGACAGGAGCCACACCTGGATGGTGACAGCCACATCTGGATGGGGACAGAGCCACATCTGGATGGTGACAGGGCCACATCTGGATGGTGACAGCCGCACCTGGATGGTGACAGAGCCACAGCTGGATGGGGACAGCCACACCTGGATGGTGACAGGGCCACAGCTGGATGGGGACAGCGACCTCTGGATGGGGACAGACACAGCTTCTACAAGTGCCACCCCCAGCAGGTGACAAAGCCACCTCCGGATGGGAACAGAGGCCACCTCTGGATGGTGACAAAGGCCACGTGGATGGGGACAGAGGCCACTCCTACAAAGGCCACCCCTGGCTGGTGACAGAGGTCACCCCTGGATGGTGACAAGGGCCAGCCCTGGATGGTGACAGAGGCCACTCCTACAGGTGCCACCAGGCTGGTGACAAGGGGCACCCAGGCGGTGACAGAGGCCACCTCTGGATGGTGACCAGAGCCACCAGGCTGGTGACAGAGGCCACTCCTACAGGTGCCACCAGGCTGGTGACAGAGGCCACCCTTGGGTGGTGACCAGAGCCACTGGGGAGGTGACAGAGGCCACCTCAGCTGGTGACCAGAGGCCACCCCTGGATGGTGACCAGAGCCACTGGGGAGGTGACAGAGGCCACCTCAGCTGGTGACCAGAGGCCACCTCAGATGGTGACCAGGGCCACCTCTGGGTGGTGACCAGGGCCACCTCTGGATGGTGACCAGAACCACCCCTGGATGGTGACCAGAGGCCACCTCAGCTGGTGACCAGAGCCACCGGGAGGTGACAGAGGCCACCTCAGCTGGTGACCAGAGCCACCGGGGAGGTGACAGAGGCCACCCCTGGCTGGTGACACCATCCCCCGGCCACCACCAAACCCCACCGGGCCGCCAACAAAAGCCACCCCTGGCTGGTGACAGAGGCCACTCCTCCCAAAGGCCACCCCCAGGCGGTGACAGAGCCCCGGTGGCCGTGTCCCCCGCCGTGTCCCCCGCCGTGTCCCCGCGGTGTCACCATGGTGCTGCGCTCTAACCCCGGCATCGCCCTGCTCTGCTCTTTCCTGCCCAGCGACTACATCATCGAGGAGAAGGCGGCCGTGCTGCAGAAACGCGAGCATGAGGGCTTCGGCTTCGTCCTCCGCGGGGCCAAAGGTGAGACAAAATTCCCTTCTCCGGGATTTTATTCCCGGGGTTTGATTCCCGGGTTTTTTTTCCCGTTTTTTCCCTTTATTTTGATTTTTTTTAAATTTTTTTGGGGTTTTTTTTGTCTTTTTGGGGTTTTTTTTGGGTTTTTTTGGGATGGATTCGGAGCCGGGATGGGGTTTTTAGGGGGGTTGGAGTGAGGTTTGGGGGTTTGGGGTTTGGAGGGGGTGATGGTGGTGGTGCTGTGGAATTTTTGGGAATTGGGGGTTCTCATTCCTGGGATTCTCATTCCCGGGATTCTCATTCCCAGGATTCTCATTCCTCTGAAGGGATTTTATTCCCTGCTTTTGTGCCTCGTCCTGGTGCAGAATTTTTGGGGGATTTTTCTGCTGTTGGTGGTGCTGTGGAATTTTTGGGAATTGGGGGTTCTCATTCCTGGGATTCTCATTCCCGGAATTCTCATTCCCGGGCTCCGAAGGGATTTTATTCCCTGCTTTTGTGCCTGGTCCTGGTGCTGAGGCTTGGAATTCTGGGGGGTTTTGCTGCTGGTACCGTGGAATTTTTGGGAATTGTGGCCTCTTTTCCCTGAGGGATGAATGGCTTGGGATCTCATTCCCGGAATTCTCATTCCCGGTATTCTCATTCCCGGGATTCTCATTCCCAGGCTCTGAAGGGATTTTATTCCCTGCTTTTGTGCTTTATCCTGGTGCTGAGGCTCGGATTTTTTGGGAATTTCAGTGCTGGAACTGCTGCTGGTGCCTTGGAATTTTTGGGAATTGGGGTTCTCCTTCCTGGGATTCTCATTCCCGGGATTCTCATTCCTGGGATTCTCATTCCCAGGCTCCAAAGGGATTTTATTCCCTGCTTTTGTGCCTGGTCCTGGTGCAGAATTTTGAGGGTATTTTGCTGCTGGTGGTGCTGTGGAATTTTTGGGAACTGGGGATCTCATTCCTGGGATTCTCCTTCCTGGGATTCTCATTCCCGGGATTCTCATTCCCAGGCTCCAAAGGGATTTTATTCCCTGCTTTTGTGCCTGGTCCTGGTGCTGAGGCTCGGAATTTTGGGGGATTTTGGAGCTGGTGATGCCTTGGGAATTTTTGGGAATTTTGGCTTCTTTTCCCTGAGTGATTCTCATTCCCGGGATTCTCATTCCCGGGATTCTCATTCCCAGTCTCCAAAGGGATTTTTCTTCCCTGCCTCATTCAGTGTCAGGTCCGGGGCTGTGGAATTTTTTGGGATTTTGGTGCTGGTGATGCTTTGGAATTTTTGGGAATTTTCCCTCCTTCTCCCCGAGGGATAAACAGCTGGGAATTCTCATTCCCAGAAATTCCAGAGGAATCCAAAGGGATTTTCCTTCCCAGATTTCTGCTGCTGCCATCGGAATTTTGGGGGGGTTTTGCTGTGGATGTCTCTGGGAATTCCCGGGAATTTTCACTTTGCTTCCCGGAGGGATCAGCGACCCTTTCCCGGCTCCGGAGCCCCATTCCCAAAAATCCTCCGAAGGAATTCCCTTCCCTCATTCCATCTTTTCCTTTCCCGCTCTCTGGGGGTTCCTCTGTGGATGCTGCTTGGAATTTTTGGGAATTTTTCCCAAAAATTTTTCCTTTTCCCTGTGGGAATCAGAGGCTCCTGCCCAGCTCCATCTGAGGCTTGGAATTCTCGGAGCTTTTCCCTGGATTTTGGCCGGGGAGAGTCGAGGACTTTGGGGATCCCTGGGGAAAACCGGGAGAGCTTTTCCCTCTCTCCCCATTCCGGAGCTCATTCCCAGCTAATCCCAGGGCCGGGATCATTCCCGGGATTTTTCCCGTGGCTTCTTTGGCCAGAATTCCGCATTTTTTCTGCGAAAAAAAAAAAAAAAAAAATCCCTCGGAGACTCGGGAATGTTCCCGTGGATTTTCGGGAAGAGGAGGCGGGAAAATCTCGGGATTCAGGGACCTCTCCACCCCCGGCATTCCCGGGAGCAGAGGGACAGCGGAGCCGTTTTCCACGTGGGAGGAAATCTGGGAAGAGCTGCAGATCCCGGCTGGAATGGGATTTTCCAGCCCAATTCCTGGCTTTTCCCTCATTCCCTCCCTTCTCCCGAGGTTTTCCACCCCAGCGGGAATTTTGCTCCCAGCAAATTTTATTTTTTCCGGGATCAATCCAATCCAATTTTTTTTGTGTTGGAAAAACTGGGAATTTTAATCCCATTCCCGGGGTTTTTCCCCCTTTTTTTTTCCTCCCCCTTCCTGGTTCCCGTTCCGGGTTTCCCTTCCTGTGCCGAGGCTGAGGGAAGCTCTGTGGGATTTGGGAATTCTGTGGGATTTGGGAATTCTGTGGGATTCGGGAATTCTGTGGGACACGGGAATTCTGGGGGATTCGGGAATTCTGCGGGATTCAGGAATTCTGCGGGATTCGGGAATTCTGCGGGATTCGGAAATTCTGTGGGATTCGGAATTCTCTGGGATTCGGGAATTCTGTGGGATCTGGGAATTCTGTGGGATTCAGGAATTCTCTGGGATTCAGGAATTCTCTGGGATTCAGGAATTCTGCGGGATTTGCAAATTCTGCGGGATCTGGGAATTCTGCGGGATTCAGGAATTCTGTGGGATTTGGGAATTCTGCAGGATTTGGGAATTCTGTGGGATCTGGGAATTCTGCGGGATTCGGGAATTCTGTGGGACTTGGGAATTCTGTGGGACTCAGGAATTCTACGGGATTCAGGAATTCTGCGGGATCTGGGAATTCTGTGGGATTCAGGAATTCTGTGGGATTCGGGAATTCTGTGGGATTCGGGAATTCTGTGGGACACGGGAATTCTGGGGGATTCGGGAATTCTGTGGGATTCAGGAATTCTCTGGATTCTGGAATTCTGCGGGATCTGGGATTCTGCAGGATTCAGGAATTCTGCGGGACACGGGAATTCTGTGGGATTTGGGAATTCTGCGGGATTCAGGAATTCTGTGGGATTCGGGAATTCTGAGGGATCCAGGAATTTTGCGGGATCTGGGAATTCTGCAGGATTCAGGAATTCTGCGGGATCTGGGAATTCTGCGGGATCTGGGAACTCTGCGGGATCAGGGAATTCTGCGGGATTCAGGAATTCTCTGGGATTCAGGAATTCTGCAGGATTCGGGAATTCTGCGGGATTCGGGAATTCTGTGGGATTTGGGAATTCTGCGGGATCTGGGAATTCTGTGGGACACAGGAATTCTGCAGATTCGGGAATTCTGCGGGATTCGGGAATTCTGCGGGATCTGGGAATTCTGCGGGATTCAGGAATTCTGCGGGACATGGGAAGCTCGTGGGTTCAGAGGGATCCTGGCATGGAAGATCCAGAATCTGGGAATTCTCCCTCTGGATCAGCATCCCCCAAATGACGGAAGTGCCTCGGAATCCCCTCATTCCCCAGCCCCTCATCCCATGGATTTTGGGCTGGAATTCCGTGGATTTTAGAGCGGGAATTGGCCCCGTCCCTGTGCCTTTGGATTTTCCTGGAAAGCATTCCAGGCCTGGGGGGGAAAACCGGGAAAAGGGGCTGGAAAAGGCGGGGCTGGAGCTTCATCCATGGAGGGAGGGGGATTTTGGGATGATCCTTGGAGGGATTTGTTCTTCCTGCTGCGAATTCCTCCCTGGAATGTTCCCGTCCCTGGGGTCCTTCCCAGCCCTGCCGATTCCTGAGGGGAATGTTCCCCATCCATGGATCCCGTGGATCCCATCCCATCCTGTGGATCCCATGGATCCCATCCCATGGATCCTGTCCCATCCCATCCCATGGATCCCATGGATCCCATCCCATCCCCATCCCATGGATCCCACCCCATGGATCCCGTCCCATCCCATCCCATGAATCCCATGGATCCCAGGGATCCCATCCCAGGGATCCCATCCAGTGCTATGGATCCCATCCCATGCATCCCTTGGATCCCATCCCATCCCATCCCATGGATTCCCATCCCATCCCATCCCATCCCATGGATCCCATCCCATCCCATGGATTCCATCCCATCCCATCCCATCGATCCCATCCCAGGGATCCCATCCCATGGATCCATGGATCCCATCCAATCCCATAGATCCCATGGATCCCATCCCATGAATCCCATGGATCTCATCCCGTCCCTTGAATCCCATGGATCCCATCCCATCCCATCCCATCCCATCCCATCCCATCCCATCCCATCCCATCCCATCCCATCCCATCCCATGAATCCCATGGATCCCATGGATCCCATCCAATCCCATAGATCCCATGGATCCCACCCTATGGATCCCATCCCATCCCATGGATCCCATCCCATCCCATGGATCCCATCCCAAGGAACCGAGTTATTCCCGTTTATCCCGGTCCCTGCAGAGCTGAGCCTTCCCCCTCCCCAATCCCTCGGGAATCCCCAGGGAATCCTCTGGATCTGGATCCCTGGAATTGTCCCAGGAGCAGCCGCAGATCCGTGGGATCCTGGAATGTCAGCATGGAACGGGATGAGCTTTGGGATGAGCTCCCTTCCCGCCCAAGCCATTCCGGGATTTCGGGATTTGACGGAAAACCAGGAGAGGTCCCAAAATCCAAATGAAGGGAACGAATCCCGGTTTTTGCTGGATGGGATGAGCCGGGTTATTCCCGGAATTCCCAAGAGTTTTCCTTCCCGTGGATTTTCCGGAGGAGCCGATCCCAAGGAAAGGAGGGGGGGGGAAGGGCCTCGAGCTGGCTGGGGGTTGGATATTCCAGGTGGGAATTCCCTGAGCTCGGAGCTTGCTGGGATCTGTGGGGATCCTTTGGGAATTCCGGAGTTTGGAACTCTCTGGGATTCTTTGGGAATTCCCGGAGTTTGGAACTCTCTGGGATCCTTTGGGAATTCCCAGAGCTGGGAACTCTCTGGGATCCTTTGGGAATTCCCAGAGTTTGGAACTCTCTGGGATCCTTTGGGAATTCCCAGAGTTTGGAACTCTCTGGGATCCTTTGAGGATTGTGGGATCCTTTGGAATTTCTGGACTTTGGCACTCTCTGGGATCCTTTGGGAATTCCCAGAATTTGGAACTCTCTGGGATCCTTTGGAGGATCCTTTGGGAATTCCCAGGAATTTGGTCCCTCCAGGATGGATTTGGTGTTCCCAGGATGGGATTTGGTATCTCCTGGGTGGAATTGGTGCTTCCAGGATGGAATTTTCTCCCCCAGGATGGGATTTGGTCCCTCAGGATGGAATTTGACCCTCTCAGGATGGGATTTGGTTCCTCAGGAAGGGATTTGGTGCTTCCAGGATGGATTTGGTGTTCCCAGGATGGGATTTGGTTCTCCAGGATGGAGTTTGACCCTCTCAGGATGGGATTTGGTATCTCCTGGATGGATTTGGTCCCTCCAGGATGGAGTTTGGTGCTTCCAGGATGGAATTTGGTGCTTCCAGGGTGGGATTTTGTCCCCCAGGTTGGGATTTGATCTCTCCAGGACAGGATTTGGTTCCTCAGGATGGAGTTTGGTGCTTCCAGGATGGAATTTGGTGCTTCCAGGGTGGGATTTTGTTCCCTTGGGTGGGATTTTGTCCCCCAGGTTGGGATTTGGTCTCTCCAGGATGGGATTTGGTCCCTCAGGGATGGAGTTTGAGCCCTCCAGAATGGATTTTGGTGCTTCCAGGATGGATTTTTGTCCCCCTGGATGGAAATTTGGTCTCCAGGTTGGGTTTTTGTGCTTCCAAGATGGGATTTGGTCCCTCCAAAATGGGATTTGGGGTTTCCAGGATGGAATTTTATCCCCCAGGAAGGGACTTGGTCCTCCTGGATGGGATTTCGTTTCCAAGGTTGGGATTTCGGTGCTTCCAGGATGGAATTTGATCCCCCCCAGGATGGGATTTGAGCCCCCCAGGGTGGAATTTGGTATCTCCTGGATGGAATTTGGTGCTTCCAGGATGGAATTTTTATTCCCCAGGATGGGATTTGATCCTCCAGGATGGAATTTGGTCCCTCCAGGATGGGATTTTGTCCCTCAGGGTGGGATTTTGTCCCTCAGGATGGAGTTTGACCCCCCCAGGGAGGGATTTTGGGCTTCTGGGATGAAATTTGCTGTCTCCAGGATGGATTTTGGTGCTGCCAGGATGGATTTTTGTCCCCCTGGATGGAATTTGGTCCCCAGGTTGGGATTTGGTCCCTCCAGGAAGGGATTTGGTGTTCCCAGGATGGGATTTTGTCCCCCAGGATGGGATTTGTTTCCTCAGGGTGGGATTTGGTGTTCCCAGGAAAGAATTTGGTGTCTCCAGGATGGATTTTGGTGCTTCCAGGATGGTATTTTGTCCCCCAGGATGGGATTTGGTTCCTCAGGATGGAATTGGACGTCTCCAGGATGGGATTTGGTTCCTCAGGAAGGGATTTGGTGCTTCCAGGATGGATTTGGTGCTTCCCTGGAAGGGATTTGGTTCTCCTGGATGGGGTTTGATTCCCCAGGAAGGGATTTGGTGCTTCCAGGATGGAATTTTCTCCCCCAGGATGGAATTTTGTTCCCCAGGGTGGGATTTGGTTCCTCAGGATGGATTTGGTGCCTCCAGGATGGAATTTGGTGCTTCCAGGGTGGGATTTTGTTCTCCCGGGTGGGATTTTGTCCCCCAGGTTGGGATTTGGTCTCTCCAGGATGGGATTTGGTCCCTCAGGATGGAGTTTGAGCCCTCCAGAATGGATTTTGGTGCTTCCAGGATGGATTTTTGTCCCCCTGGATGGAATTTGGTCTCCAGGTTGGGTTTTGGTGCGTCCAGGATGGGATTTGGTCCCTCCAAAATGGGATTTGGGGTTTCCAGGATGGAATTTTATCCTATCCCCCAGGAAGGGATTTGGTCCTCCTGGATGAGATTTCGTTTCCAAGGTTGGTATTTCGGTGCTTCCAGGATGGAATTTGATCCCCCTGGATGGAATTTGAGCCCCCCAGGGTGGAATTTGGTATCTCCTGGGTGGAATTTGGTGCTTCCAGGGTGGAATTTTTATTCCCCAGGATGGGATTTGATCCTCCAGGATGGAATTTGGTCCCTCCAGGATGGAATTTGGTGCTTCCAGGATGGGATTTTGTCCCTCAGGGTGGGATTTTGTCCCTCAGGATGGAGTTTGACCCCCCCAGGGAGGGATTTTGGGCTTCTGGGATGAAATTTGCTGTCTCCAGGATGGATTTTGGTGCTGCCAGGATATGGATTTTTGTATCCCTGGATGGAATTTGGTCCCCAGGTTGGGATTTGGTTCCTCAGGGTGGGATTTGGTGTTCCCAGGAAGGAATTTGGTGTCTCCAGGATGGATTTTGGTGCTTCCAGGATGGGATTTTGTCCCCCTGGATGGGATTTGGTTCCTCTGGATGGAATTGGACATCTCCAGGATGGGATTTGGTTCCTCTGGAAGGGATTTGGTGCTTCCAGGATGGATTTGGTGTTCCCAGGAAGGGATTTGGTTCTCCTGGATGGGGTTTGATTCTCCAGGAAGGGATTTGGTGCTTCCAGGATGGAATTTTCTCCCCCAGGATGGAATTTTATTCCCCAGGGTGGGATTTTGTTCCTCAGGATGGATTTGGTGCCTCCAGGATGGAATTTGGTGCTCCCAGGATGGATTTTGGTGCTTCCAGAATTGAATTTTGTCCCCCAGTTTGGGATTTGATCCCTCAGGGTGGAGTTTGAGCCCCCCAGGCTGGATTTTGGTGCTCCCAGATTTTCCCGGTGACCCAGCTCTTCCAGACCTTCTCCCACAGCTGCCTCTGGAATTCCAGCTGGGAATTTTGGGAATTGCAGCCCAGGAATTCCCAACTCCCCAACCCGAGCCATGCTGGCTCCTCAGGAAGCTCCGACGGTGCTTCCCGGAATTCCGAGTCCGGAGTTTTGCTGGGAAAGGCTGAACCTTCCGGTCAGGGAATTCCCTTCATTCCCGGCGGGAATTCCTGGATTTCGTTCCCAACTTTTCGGTTTGCTCCTCCCATTGGATGGGAGGCTGTTCCCGCTGGATTTCATTCCGGGATGGATTTTCCATGATTTCCACACCCGGATGGGGTTGGGAATCTTTGGTCCCAAACTCCTTTTGGGACTGGCTGAGCTGGGAGAGGCGGATCCGGATTCCCAGGATTTCCTGGGATTCGCTTCCTCCTCCTCTTCCTTCTCCATCCCCGGGGCTTGGAAAACCTGGGATAAAAATTCCCGAGGCCGGGAACGGGGTTTGGAGCAGCCTGGGAAAAGCGGGAAGTGCCCGAGGGTGGGAATTGGGTGGGATTTGGGTCCCTTCCCACCCAAAACATTCCAGGATTCCGGAACCGGGAGCTCCCAACGCTGGGAGGACGCGGAAATCCCGGAGCAAATCCAGAGGGTGGGAAAGGATTGGATCAGCTTTCCTCTGGAAATCCGGGAATGTTCCCCTGGAGAAGGGAAGGATCCAGGGAGAGCTTCCAGAACATTCCAGGGGCTCCAGGAGAGCCGGGATTTGGGAAAGGCCTGGAGGGACAGGACACAGGGAATGGCTCCAGACTGGGAAAGGGGAATTTGGGAATTGGGAATTCCCGGCTGGAATGGAATTCCCAGAGCAGCTGGGGCTGCCCCTGGATCCCGGGAATGTCCAAGGAAAGCTTGGAGCAGCCTGGGATGGTGGGATTGGAATGGGATGGGATTGAAGGTCCCTGGATCCCATCCCAAACCATTCTGGGATTTGGGAGGCTCTGGGTCCATCCCGAGGGATTTTTCTGGAAGTTGGGGCTGGAAAAGGGAAGGGAGAGCCTTCCTGCAGTGCTGAGATTGCCAGGGAAAGGCCTGGATCCCAAAATTCCTTCCTGGAGCGGAGCCGGGGCAGGGCTGGAGAGAGGGAATGGAGGGAATTCCCTGGGAAAGGGGAGATGGGGGTGGGATTTTGGGAATTCCCGGCTGGAATGGAATTCCCAGAGCAGCTGGGGCTGCCCCTGGACCCCGGGAATGTCCGAGGCTCCGGAGCCTCCTGGGATAGCGGGAGGTGAAATCCCGGGAGGAGCCCGAAAGGTCTGGAGAGCGTTCCCGATATTCCCTGGGAACGTCTAAAAATAGGGATGAGCTGTCAGGCGCTCACCGCTTCTCCTGGGAAAGGCAGAAATCATGGAATGCCGTCCCTGGGAAGTGGCTGCGGAGCTTCAGCGGCAGGGAAAGGTCCCTGGGAAAAATCCCGCCTAAAATCCGGGATAAAAATGGAGAAAGGAGGGAAAAAATTCTTGGATCCGGATGGAATCGGAGGCTTGGAGTTGTTGGGAAGGGAGAGGAAGGTTGGGAATGTTGCTGGAAGGACTTTGGAGAGGCCGCCGGGATCCGTCAGCTCCTGAAAATCCCGTTTTTTTGGGGATAATTGGGAAGGATGAGGGTTTGTCCCGGCAAAATCCCATTTTTTGGGATAATTGGGAAGGATGAGGATCCGCTGCCAGCGGATTTGGGAATGAGGAGACCGTGGGAAGGGCCCGGCTGGGAATGAGAGGGATGAGGGAAAACTTGGGATGAGGAAGGCGGGGAGGATGGAACGGATCCATTTTCCGGGAGCCGAAGGTTTGGGATCGACCTGGGGCCGGAATTCAGGGATGCTGGGAATGGAAACGCTTGGAAAAGTTTGATTCCGTCATTAATTCCATGGTTGATTCCATCATTAATTCCATGGTTGATTCCATCATTAATTCCATGGTTGATTCCCCCTCGAATTCCTTGGATTCCATCCCTGCGCTGGAATCACGGAGAGGACGAGGGTTCCCAACCTCGGCCAATTCCAGGAAATCTTGGATCCTGGAAAAAATCCCCAAATTCCCCCGGGAATTTTCCCCATTCCCGATGGGATTCAACCCCCGCCTCGGATCGGGAACAACCGAACCCCGCGGCTTTCCCCACCCCGGCATTCCGCGATTTTTGGCAACTCCACGGACAATCCGAGCCTTTCCCTTCCGGAATTCCCTTGGAAAAGGCTCCATTCCCTTTTCCCGGTGTTTTTCCAGCCGAGACCCCGATCGAGGAGTTCACGCCCACGCCGGCGTTCCCGGCGCTGCAGTACCTGGAATCCGTGGATGTGGAAGGAGTCGCCTGGAGAGCGGGATTGCGCACGGGGGACTTCCTGATCGAGGTGAGCTCTTCCCGGGATTCCGCTTTTCCCGGGAATTCGGGGCGGCTCCCGGGAATTTCGGGGGATTTCTCAGGAATTTCACAGGAATTTCAGGGGATTCCCCAGGAATTTTGGGTGATTTCTCAGGCATTTCCCAGGAATTTGGGGGGATTTCCCAGGAATTTTGTGGATTTCCCAGGAATTTGGGGCATCTCGCAAGAATTTACCAATAATTTGGGGGATTTCCCATGAATTTTGGGGAGATTTCCCAGGAATTTGGGGGGATTTCCCAGGAATTTGGGGAATTTCTTGCAAATCTGGGGGATTTCCAGGAATTTTGGGGATTTCCCAAGAATTTGGGGCATTTCCCAGGAATTTCCCAGGAATTTGGGTGATTTCCCAGGAATTTTCCAGATTTCTCACTAATTTGGGGGATTTCCCAGGAATTTCCCATTAATTTGGGGGGATTTTTTGGGATTTCCCAGGAATTTTGGGAGGTTTTCACAAATCTGGGGGATTTTCCAGAAATTTTGTGGATTTCCCAGGAATTTCCCAGGAATCTGGGGGCATTTCCCAGGAATTTTTTGGATTTCCCAGGAATTTGGGGGAATTTCCCACAAATCTGGGGGGGTTCCCAGGAATTTGGGGCATTTCCCAGGAATTTCCCAGGATTTGGGGGGAATTTCCCATGAATCTGGGGATTTCCTGGGAATTTTGGGGATTTCCCAGGAATTCGGGGCATTCCCCAGGAATTTTGGACATTTCCCAGGAATTTTAGGGATTTCCCAGTAATTTGGGGTGATTTCCCACAAATCTGGGGCATCTTCCAGGAATTTTGGGCATTTCCCAGGAATTTTGGGGGATTTCCCATGAATTTGGAGCATTTCCCAGGAATTTGGGGGATTTCCCAGGAATTTTTGGGATTTCCCAGGAATTTCCCAGGAATTTTGGGCCAATTTCCCAGGAATTTGGGAGATTTCCTAGGAATTTCCCAGGAATTTTGGGCATTTTCCAGGAATTTGAGAGGATTTCCCAGGAATTTTTGGGATTTCCCAGGAATTTCCCAGGAA
Organism: Periparus ater; assembly: GCA_032357785.1. Taxonomy (NCBI): domain Eukaryota; kingdom Metazoa; phylum Chordata; class Aves; order Passeriformes; family Paridae; genus Periparus; species Periparus ater. The sequence goes on along the minus strand of CM063608.1, from coordinate 72,930,639 downwards.
TTTTGGGCCAATTTCCCAGGAATTTGGGGTTATTTCCCAGGAATTTTTGGGAATTCCCCAGTTGTGGATTGGGAGGATCCCGACTCTTCCCGGTGATGGAACTTCCAGAGGTTCTTTGGGTGTGGATCCAGAGGGATCCCGGAGTCCTCCCGGGGTGGATCCGGAGCTTCCGGGATCTCCCCAGGGTGGGATCAGGAGGATCCAGGAGTTTTCCAGGTGTAGATCCAGAGGATCTGGAATTCTCCAGGTGTTGGAGCTTCCAGGAGTTTTCCAGGAGTTTTCCAGGTGTGGATCCAGAGGGATCCGGAGTCCTCCAGGCCATGAAACTTCCAGAAGTTTCCCAGGTTGGGATCCAGAGGATTTGGAGTCCTCCAGGTTTGGATCAGGAGCTTCCAAGAGATTTCCAGGAGTTTTCAAGGAGTTTTCCAGGAGTTTTCCAGGTTGGGATTGGGAGGATCTGGAATTCTCCTCATGTTGGAGCTTCCAGGAGTTTTCCAGGAGTTTTCCAGGAGTTTCCCAGGTGTGGATCCAGAGAATCTGGAATTCTCCAGGTTGGGATCCAGAGGATCTGGAATTCTCCATATGTTGGAGCTTTCAGGAGTTTTCCAGGAGTTTTCCAGGAGATTTCCTGGAGTTTCCCAGGTGTGGATCCAGAGGATCTGAAATTCCCATGTTGGAGCTTCTGGGAGTTTTCCAGGAGTTTTCCAGGTGTGGATCCAGAGGGATCCGGAGTCCTCCAGGCCATGAAACTTCCAGAAGTTTCCCAGGTTGGGATCCAGAGGATCTGGAGTCCTCCAGGTTTGGATCAGGAGCTTCCAAGAGATTTCCAGGAGTTTTCCAGGAGATTTCCAGGAGATTTCCTGGAGTTTCCCAGGTGTGGATCCAGAGGATCTGGAATTCTCCAGGTGTTGGAACTCCCAGGAGTTTTCCAGGAGTTTTCCAGGAATTTTCCAGGTTGGGATCGGGAGGATCTGGAATTCTCCTCATGTTGGAGCTTCTGGGAGTTTTCCAGGAGTTTTCCAGGAGTTTTCCAGGAGATTTCCTGGAGATTTCCAGGAGTTTCCCAGGTGTGGATCCAGAGAATCTGGAATTCTCCAGGTTGGGATCCAGAGGATCTGGAATTCTTCAGGTGTTGGAGCTTCCAGGAGTTTTCCATGTTGGGATCTGGAGGATCTGGAGTCCTCCAGGTTTGGATCAGGAGCTTCCAGGAGATTTCCAGGAGATTTCCAGGTGTGGGTCAGGAGGATCCAGAATTCTCCTGGCTGGGATCCAGAGGATCTGGAATTCTCCAGGTGTTGGAGCTTCCAGGAGATTTCCAGGAGATTTCCAGGAGATTTCCAGGTGTAGATCCAGAGGATCTGGAATTCTCCAGGTGTTGGAGCTCCCAGGAGTTTTCCAGGAGATTTCCAGGAGTTTCCCAGGTGTGGATCCAGAGAATCTGGAATTCTCCAGGTTGGGTTCCACAGGATCTGGAATTCTCCATATGTTGGAGCTTTCAGGAGTTTTCCAGGAGTTTTCCAGGAGATTTCCAGGAGTTTTCCAGATTTCCTGGAGTTTCCCAGGTTTGGATCCAGAGAATCTGGAATTCTCCAGGTTGGGATCCAGAAGATCTGGAATTCTCCTGGTGTTGGAGCTTCCAGGAATTTTCCTGGAGTTTTCCAGGAGTTTCCCAGGTGTGGATCCAGAGGATCTGGAATTCTCCTCATCTTGGAGCTTCCTGGAGTTTTCCAGGAGTTTTCCAGGAGTTTTCCCAGAGTTTCCCAGGTTGGGATCCGGAGGGTCTGGAATTCTCCAGGTGCGGATCCGGAGGATCCCGTTGGGAATCGCGTCGCTCCCGGGGCTCTCCCGAGCTTCCCTCGGCTCCAATTCCATCCCAGAATTCCCTCAGGGAAAGCTCCAGCTGGAATTCCTCCCGGAAAACTGGGATCAGCCTCCGGATCCGCCAGAAATCCTCCGGAAATTGGGAAAATTCCTCCCGGAAGGACTCGAATCCCAAAGGATTTGGAGGATCCGGATCCAGGGGGGCCCTGGCGGAGCAGGAATTCCGGGATTTGATCTCCAAGGGCTTTTCCAACCCCAGCAATTCCCGAGGTTCACATTCCAGGAGGAAATTCCCGGTGCCGGGTTCGGGAATTGCTCGGTTTGGGATAAAATCCGACCTCTCCGGGGCTGGGATTGGGAAAATCCCGCCGGAATTCCGGAGGAAAATCCCGGATTTCCAGCCTTTTGTCCCCTCCGCCATCCCGGGAGGTTTGGAAATCCTGGAATTTTTGCCATGGGGAGCCTCGGAAAGGGAGAACTTGGAAGCGCTTCCATGAGGATTCCTCGAGGCGGGAATTCCCGGGATTTGGGATCCAGACGTGGCTGGAAATCTGGGAACGTTTGGGGTCGGATTTTATCGTCATCCGGGATTTTTTTAAAGGAAAAAACCGGGAATGACGGATCCAGGCGGGATCCCAGAATTCCCAGGGGAGCTTCCGTGGGATATTCGGGAATGTCGCTCCCTGGGAAAGCTCGGGAAGCTTTGGAAGTGGAGCCCAAATCCTCAGGAACGGTCAAAAAATTTGGGAATTTGGGAATCCAACCTCAACAATTCCATGATTTTTTTCGGGAATGAGGAACGATCCTGCTCAGGACGATCCCAAGGAACAAAATTCCAGGTTTTTTTTTTTTAAGGAAACGGAGCCCAAAAATCCGGGATGGGGGGTGGGGACCCAAAAATTCCCCCTCTGGAACTGCGGGAATGAGGGGGAACCGAAACATTCCCGGATCCTCTTCCCGCTGGAAAAGTCGGGAAGGAAAAAAAATAAAGATCCGAGGAAATATCGAAGGTCGGGATTTGGGAATTTTGGGAATTCGGGAGCCGGGAGGGGAAAGGAAATAAAAAAAGAGGGAAGAGGCCGATCCAGCTCCGGGATTTTTTTACGGAAATGCTCAAAATTTGGGATATTCCAGGGAAAAAGAAAAAAAAAAAAAAAAAAGCTGGAATGTTCTGCTCCGAATCCGGGATTTTCCAGGAAAAATCTGGGAATGCGAAGCTTCCCGAGAGAGGAATTCCTGAAAATCCTCATTCCCGAATTTCCGGGCTCAGAGAACTCCGGGAATGCCGCTGGGTCCCGGAATTCCGGAGGCTCGGGATGAGGGTTGGGCTCTCCCGGTTTTCCGGAGCGGAATGAGGGAAATCGAGGCAGGGATGGATTGGGAATTCCGGGGTTGAAATCCCGAGGGTTTGGTGGGAGCGTCGGAATTCCTTAAAAAACGCGGGATTGGGGTGGAAAGGAACGGGATTAGGAATTCCCAAGGATTCCCAAGGATTCCCTGGCTGGATCCGGGTGGGAATCGGGATCCGATCCCAGGGAAAAGGGACGGGATGAGAGGGAACGGCCTCGAGCAGAGCCGGGAATGGCAAATTTGGGAAAAATCCTGGGAAAAAAAAAATTCCATGGAAAAAGTTGGGAAGGGTTGGGATGGGCTGAGCCGGGAACTGGGAATCACCATTCCCAAGGAATTCCAAATCCATGGATCTGGGAATGCTGGGAATGCTCCCGACCTCGGGGATTCCCAAATTCCAGGATTTCATTCCCAACCCGGGAACAGAACCTTGGGAATTTCCCATTCCAGAGGCTCGGGAATTCCCTGGGGCAAAGGAAATTTTCCCAGGAATTCCTGGGATTTCTCCCGGATTTTTTTGGTCCATTCCCCACCCAAAACATTCCAAGATTTTCCGGGAATTCCATCCCCTCATCCCCGAGTGCATTCCCGGGAATCCGGAGTTTCCGGGATGGGCTCAGGATAAACGCGGAGCGCTGGGAAAAAACTCCGGGAATTTCGGGAATCGCGGAGGGAAGAGCGGAAATCCCGGAATTCTGAAACTTTCCGGCGATTCCCATTCCGACCATTTCCGGTTTGGGATCTCCCGGTTTTCGGATGCAGCCAGGATTTTTGGGATGTGCGGATTTTTGGGATGTGTCGTATTTTGGGATATTCCAAATTTTTGGGATGTTCCCATTTTCAGGATGCGTGGATTTTTGGGATGCATGGATTTTTGGGATGTGCAGATTTTTTGGGATGTTCCCATTTTCAGGACATTCCCATTTTGGACATTCCCATTTTTAGGACATTCCCATTTTTCCGGACATTCCCATTTTGGACATTCCCATTTTTGGGATGTTGCAATTTTGGGGATATTCCCTTTTTTGGGATGCATGGATTTTTGGGACATTCCCATTTTCAGGACATTCCCATTTTTCTGGACATTCCCATTTTTGGACATTCCCATTTTTAGGACATTCCCATTTTTCCAGAACATTCCCATTTTTTGGACATTCCCATTTTTGGGATATTCCCATTTTTAGGACATTCCCATTTTTGGACATTCCCATTTTTAGGACATTCCCATTTTTGGGATGTTACAATTTTTGGGATATTCCCTTTTTTGGGATGCATGGATTTTCGGGACATTCCCATTTTTGGGACATTCCCATTTTTCTGGACATTTCCATTTTTTGGTCATTCCCATTTTGGACATTCTCATTTTTCAGGATATTCCCATTTTTTGGACATTCCCATTTTCAGGACATTCCCATTTTTAGGACATTCCCATTTTTGGACATTCCCATTTTTAGGATATTCCCATTTTTGGGATATTCCCATTTTTGGACATTCCCATTTTTCAGGACATTCCCATTTTTTGACATTCCCATTTTTCCAGACATTCCCATTTTTGGACATTCCCATTTTTGGGATGTTGCAATTTTTGGGATATCCCCTTTTTTGGGATGCATGGATTTTCGGGACATTCCCATTTTTGGGACATTCCCATTTTTGGACATTCCCATTTTTGGACGTTCCCATTTTTTGGATATTCCCATTTTTAGGACATTCCCATTTTTGGGATATTCCCTTTTTTGGGATGCGTGGATTCTTGGGACATTCCCATTTTTGGGACATTCCCATTTTTCTGGACATTCCCATTTTTGGACATTCTCATTTTTTGGTCATTCCCATTTTTGGATATTCCCATTTTTGGACATTCCCATTTTTCCAGAACATTCCCATTTTTCTGGACATTCCCATTTTTTGGACATTCCCATTTTTGGACATTCCCATTTTTTGGGTATTCCCATTTTTTGGATATTCCCATTTTCAGGACATTCCCATTTTTAGGACATTCCCATTTTTGGACATTCCCATTTTTGGGATGTTGCCATTTTTGGGATATTCCCTTTTTTGGGATGCATGGATTTTTGGGATATTCCCATTTTTGGACATTCCCATTTTTCCAGAACATTCCCATTTTCAGGACATTCCCATTTTCAGGACATTCCCATTTTTGGGATATTCCCATTTTTAGGACGTTCCCATTTTGAACATTCCCATTTTTAGGACATTCCCATTTTTGGGATGTTGCAATTTTTGGGATATTTCCTTTTTTGGGATGCATGGATTCTTGGGACATTCCCATTTTCGGGACATTCCCATTTTTGGACATTCCCATTTTCGGGACATTCCCATTTTCGGGACATTCCCATTTTTGGACATTCCCATTTTTTTGGACATTCCCATTTTTGGACATTCTCATTTTTCCAGGACATTCCCATTTTTGGGACATTCCCATTTTTAGGACATTCCCATTTTTTGGACATTCCCATTTTTGGACATTCCCATTTTTCTGGACATTCCCATTTTTGGACATTCTCATTTTTTTGGACATTCCCATTTTTGGACATTCCCATTTTTTTTACATTCCCATTTTTTGGGACATTCCCATTTTTTGGATATTCCCATTTTTAGGACATTCCCATTTTTAGGATATTCCCATTTTTGAGATATTCCCATTTTTTGGACATTCCCATTTCCAGAACATTCCCATTTTCCCAGAACATTCCCATTTCCATCTCCACACATCCCCCTTCCCAACCACCCCCCAAAAACCCCCCAAAACCCCCCAAAACCCCCCAAAAACCCCCAAAAACCCCCAAAAAACCTCCCCCACCCCCCTCCCGTCTTCCCCGCCCTTCCTGATTCCCGGCGGGAATTCTGATCCCGGTTTTTCCCGGGATTCCAGGTGAACGGGGTGAACGTGGTGAAGGTGGGGCACAAGCAGGTGGTGGCGCTGATCCGGCAGGGCGGGAATCGCCTCCTCATGAAAGTCGTCTCCGTCAGCCGCAAGCCCGAGGCCGAGGAAGGATCCCGAAAAAAGGGTAGGAAGGCCGGGAATTCCGGGAATTCCAGGGAATTCCGGGATTTCGGGGTTTTGGGGACGTGGGAGAGGAAAATTCCCTGGGGGAGGATGTGGCGGTTTTGGGGATTTTCTGCTTTTTTTGGGATGTGTCGGTTTTTGGGATGTTCTGATTTTTGGGATGCGCTGATTTTTGGGATGCATTGATTTTTGGGATATTCTGATTTTTGGGATGCGCTGATTTTTGGGATGCGCTGATTTTTGGGATGCGTTGATTTTTGGGATGTGTCGGGTTTTGGGATGTGATGGTTTTTGGGATGCGATGATTTTTGGGATGAGCCGATTTTTGGGATTTGCCAGTTTTTCGGATGTGCTGATTTATGGGATGTGCCAAGTTTTGGGATGTGACGGTTTTTGAGATGTGATGGATTTTGGGATGTGCTGATTTTTGGGATTTGCTGATTTTTGGGATTTTCCCATTTTTGGGATGCGTTGATTTTTGGGATGTGTTGATTTTTGGGATGTGCCAGGTTTTGGGATGTTCTGATTTTTGGGATTTTCCCATTTTTGGGATGCGTTGATTTTTGGGATGTGATGGTTTTTGGGATGTGATGGTTTTTGGGATGTGATGGTTTTTGGGATTCACTGATTTTTGGGATTCACTGATTTTTGGGATGTGATGGTTTTTGGGATGTGATGGTTTTTGGGATTCACTGATTTTTGGGATTCACTGATTTTTGGGATGTGCCCATTTTGGGGATTTTCTGCTTTTTTGGGATGCGTTGATTTTTGGGATGTGATGGTTTTTGGGATGTTTCTGTTTTTGGGATGTGCCGGGTTTTGGGATGTGATGGTTTTTGGGATGTGCTGATTTTTGGGATTTGCTGATTTTTGGGATTTTCCCATTTTTGGGATGTGTTGATTTTTGGGATTTTCTGCTTTTTTGGGATGTGTCGGTTTTTGGGATATTCTGATTTTTGGGATTCACTGATTTTTGAGATGTGCCAGGTTTTGGGATCTGATGGTTTCTGGGATGTGTTGATTTCTGGGATGTGATGGTTTTTGGGATGTGTTGATTTTTGGGATGTGTTGATTTTTGGGATGTGCCAATTTTTGGGAAGTGATGGTTTTTGGGATGTGCTGATTTTTGGGATTTTCCAATTTTTGGGGTGTTTCCATTTTTGGGATGTGTTGATTTTTGGGATGTTCTGATTTCTGGGATGTGTTGATTTTTGGGATGTTCTGATTTTTGGGATGTTCTGATTTTTGGGATTTGCCGGTTTTTGTGATGTGCTGATTTTTGGGATTTTCCCATTTTTGGGATGCGATGGTTTTTGGGATCTGTTGATTTTTGGGATGTGATGGTTTTTGGGATGCGCTGATTTTTGGGATGTTCTGATTTCTGGGATGTGTCAGCTTTTGGGATGTTATGATTTTTGGGATGAGTTGATTTTTGGGATGCAATGGTTTTTGGGATATGATGGGTTTTGGGATGTGTTGATTTTTGGGATGTGCCAGGTTTTGGGATGTGATGGTTTTTGGGATTTTCCCATTTTAGGGATGTTTCCGTTGTTGGGACGCGTTGATCTTTGGGATGCGTTGATTTTTGGGATGAGCCGATTTTTGGGATTTGCCAGTTTTTGGGATGCACTGATTTTTGGGATGTGCCAAGTTTTGGAATGTGCCCATTTTTGGGATTTGCTGGGTTTTGGAATGTGCCCATTTTTGGGATTTGCCAGGTTTTGGGATGCATTGATTTTTGGGATGTGCCAGTTTTTGGGATGTGCAAATTTTTGGGATCTTTCCATTCTTGGAATGTTTCTGGTTTGGGGATTTTCTGGGTTTTGGGATATGTTGATTTTTGGGATGTACCAGGTTTTGGGATTTTTCTGTTTTTGGGATTTGCTGGGTTTTGGGATGCGTTGATCTTTGGGATGCGTTGATTTTTGGGATGTGCCAATTTTTGGGATGTTCTGATCTTTGGGATTTTTCCATTTTTGGGATTTTTTCTGCATTTGGGATGAGCCAGTTTTTGGGATTTACTGGTTTTGGGAATGCGCCAAATTTGGGGATTTTCCCATTTTTGGGATGTTTCCATTTTTGGGATGTGCTGATCTTTGGGATGCGTTGATTTTTTGGGATTTTTCCATTCTTGGAATGCTTTGGTTTTGGGATTTGCGGGTTTTGGAGTTTTGCCAATTTCGGGATTCGTTGATTTTTGGGATGTTTCCGTTTCTGGGATGTGTCAATTTTTTGGGATGTGCTGATTTTTGGGATTTTTCAAGTTTGGGGATGCAAAAATTTTTTGGGATGCAGAGATTTTTGGGATGCTCCCAATTTTGGGGATGTGTCATTTTTTGGGGATGCTCAGATTTTTGGGGAATGTGGTGGGCAGGGAAGTTCGGGAAGGTCCCAACCACATCTGTGGAGTTGTGGTGTTTTTTGGGAATGGCTTCGATTCCCAAGGTCTGGAATTCCTGGAATTGTGGAGCTTTTGGGGAATTCCCAAGGTCTGGAATTCCTGGAATTGTGGAGCTTTTTGGGAATGTCTTCAATTCCCAAGGTCCAGAATTCCTGGAATTGTGGAGCTTTTTGGGAATTCCCAAGGTCTGGAATTCCTGGAATTGTGGAGGTTTTTGGGAATGTCTTCAATTCCCAAGGTCTGGAATTCCTGGAATTTTGTGGGAATTCCCAAGGTCTGGAATTCCTGGAATTGTGGTGGTTTTTGGGAATGGCTTCGATTCCCAAGGTCTGGAATTCCTGGAATTGTGGAGCTTTTTGGGAATTCCCAAGGTCTGGAATTCCTGGAGTTGGGATTTTTTTTTGGAATCGCTTAAATTCCCATGGTCTAGAATTTCTGGAATTGTGGTGGTTTTTGGGAATGTCTTCAATTCCCAAGGTCTGGAATTCCTGGAATTGTGGAGCTTTTTGGGAATTCCCAAGGTCTGGAATTCCTGGAATTGTGGAGCTTTTTGGGAATGTCTTCAATTCCCAAGGTCCAGAATTCCTGGGATTGTGGAGCTTTTTGGGAATTCCCAAGGTCTGGAATTCCTGGAGCTGTGGTGTTTTGTGGGAATTCCCAAGGTCTGGAATTCCTGGAATTGTGGTGGTTTTTGGGAATGGCTTCAATTCCCAAGGTCTGGAATTCCTGGAGTTGTGGTGTTTTGTGGGAATTCCCAAGGTCTGGAATTCCTGGAATTGCGGCAAACGGGGAAGAAGAATTTTGGGAGGTCCCGGCTGTGGGAAGTGGGGGATGGGCTGGGAATTCAGGGAGGGATCTGGGGAATCCCGGGATGGGTTTTGGGAATCACTCTTGATTCCCGCGATCCGGAATTCCTGGAATTCCCATCGGCTGCTCCAGGCTCCGGCTCCAGCTGGGAATGTTGGGGAAGGGGCAGGATGATCCCAAAGGAACGCCGGGAATTCCGGGACGGAGCCTGGGGGTTGCTGTGGGAATTCCTGGGAACGGTCGGTCCTGAGGGATCCCGGGAATTTTTTGGGATTTCATTCCATGGGTTCCAGATCCCGGGAGCGGATCCAAGGGTTTGGGCAGGGATTTTTCCGGAGGAAAAATGGGAATGTCTGGGAGCACAGGAAGGAGCCGGGAGGGGTTGGGGGGGGATTGGGGCTGGAATTCCAGGGAATTGGAGCAGGGGGGTGGGAAAAGGGAAAAATGGGAAAAGGGGAATGGAATTACTGGGATGGGAAAGGGAAAAATGGGAAAAGGGGATTGGAATTACTGGGATGGGAAAAGGGAAAAATGGGAAAAGGGGATTGGAATTACTGGGATGGGAGTTTGGGAAGCAGGAGCGAGATGGGATGGAGGGATGGGAGCAGGGAATGGGAATGGGAATGGGAATGAGAATGGGAATGGGAACAGGGAATGGGAACAGGGAATGGGAATGGGATTGGGAATGGGATTGGGAATGAGAACGGGAATGAGAACAGGAATGGGAATGAGAACAGGGAATGGGAATGGGAACGGGGATGGAAATGGAGGGAGAGGAACAGAGGGATGGGAAAATGGGACAGGAGCAGGGATGGAAATGGGATAGAGGGACGGGAGCAGGAATATGGGAACAGGGAATGGGAATGGGAATGAGAACGGGAATGGGAACAGGGAATGGGAGCAGGGAATGGGAGCAGGGAATGGGAGCAGGGAATGGAAGCAGAGAATGGGAGCAGGGAATGGGAGCAGGGAATGGGAACAGGGAATGGCAGCAGGGAATGGGAGCTGGGAATGGGAACAGGAATGGGAGCAGGGAATGGGAGCAGGGAATGGGAGCAGGGAACGGAAACAGGGAATGGGAGCAGGGAATGGGAACAGGGAATGGGAGCAGGGAATGGTAACAGGGAATGGGAACAGAGGGAGAGGAACAGAGGGATGGGATCTGGCACAGGAGCAGGAGATGGGAGCAGGGAATGGAAATGGATGGAAATGGGACGGGAGAGACAGGAGCAGGAATATGGGAACAGGGAGTGGAAATGGGAATGGGAGCAGGGATGGGAGCAGGGAATGGAAACAGGAATGGAGCAGGGAATGGAAATGGGGAATGGAAATGGGGAATGGGAACAGGGAATGGGAACAGGGAATGGAAATGGGGAATGGAAATGGGATGGGAGCAGGGAATGGAGCAGGGAATGGGAACAGGGAATGGGAGCAGGGAATGGGAACAGGGAATGGAAATGGGGAATGGGAACAGGGAATGGAAATGGGGAATGGGAACAGGGAATAGAAATGGGGAATGGGAACAGGGAATAGAAATGGGGAATGGGAACAGGGAATAGAAATGGGGAATGGGAACAGGGAATAGAAATGGGGAATGGGAACAGGGAATAGAAATGGGGAATGGGAACAGGGAATAGAAATGGGGAATGGAAATGGGCGGGCAGGAACGGGGATGGGAAGAGGAATGGAAATGGGGAATGGAATCAGGGATGGGAGCAGGGATGGGAGCAGGGATGGGAGCAGGGAATGGACGGAAACAGGAATGGAAACAGGAGATGGGAACAGGGATAGAAGCAGGGGGATGGGAGCAGGGGATTGGAGCAGGAATGGAATCGGGGATGGAATTGGGGGGGATGGGAGCAGGGATGGAATCGGGGATGGAATCGGGGGCTGGGAGCAGGGAAGGAAATCAGGGATGGATTCAGGGATGGAATCAGGGATGGAATCGGGGGCTGGGAGCAGGGAATGAGATCAGGAATGGATTCAGGGATGGAGTCGGGGATGGAATCAGGGTCTGGGAGCAGGGAATGAGATCAGGAATGGAGTCGGGGATGGATTCAAGGACGGAATCAGGAATGGATTCAGGGATGGAATCGGGGATGGATTCAGGGATGGAATCCAGGGAATGAAATCAGGGATGGGAGCAGGGGATTGGAGCAGGAATGGAATCGGGGGGATGGGAGCAGGGATAGAGCAGGAGGATGGGAGCAGGGATGGAATCGGGGGAATGGAATCAGGAATGGAATCATGGATGGATTCGGGAATGGAATCGGGGGATGGATTCAGGGATGGAATCGGGGGCTGGGAGCAGGGAATGAAATCAGGGATGGAATCGGGGATGGAATCGGGGGCTGGGAGCAGGGAATGAAATCAGGGATGGATTCAGGGATGGAATCGGGGATGGAATCGGGGGCTGGGAGCAGGGAATGAAATCAGGGATGGAGTCGGGGATGGATTCAAGGACGGAATCAGGAATGGATTCAGGGATGGAATCGGGGATGGATTCAGGGATGGAATCCGGGGAATGAAATCAGGGATGGGAGCAGGGGATTGGAGCAGGAATGGAATCGGGGGGATGGGAGCAGGGATAGAGCAGGAGGATGGGAGCAGGGATGGAATCGGGGGAATGGAATCAGGAATGGAATCATGGATGGATTCGGGAATGGATTCAGGGATGGATTCAGGGATGGAATCGGGGGCTGGGAGCAGGGAATGAAATCAGGGATGGATTCAGGGATGGATTCAGGGATGGAATCGGGGGCTGGGAGCAGGGAATGAAAACGGGGATGGAATCGGGGGCTGGGAGCAGGGAATGAAATCAGGGATGGATTCAGGGATGGATTCGGGGATGGAATCAGGGGCTGGGAGCAGGGAATGAAATCAGGGATGGAATCAGGGATGGAATCGGGGATGGAATCGGGGGCTGGGAGCAGGGAATTCTGAAGGGGGCCGGGATCGGGGCCGCTCCCAGCGCAGCACGCGGGGCTCGGGGGAGGGAAGGAGGGAAGGGAAAGAGGGAAGGGAAGGAGGGAGGGAAGGAAAAGAGGGAAGGGAGGGAAGGGAAGGAGGGAGGGAGGGAGGGAAGGAGGGAGCGCTGCTGGCACGAGGAGCTCCGATTATCCCGTCACGGCACCAAGGCACGAGCCGCGCCAGCGGCCGGCAGCCTCGGGAATTCAGCCGGGAATTCAGCCGGGAATAACCCTCGGGAATTGAGCCGGGAATAACCCTCGGGAATTGCGCCGGGAATCAGCGCCGGGGGAGCCCCGGCGGGGCCGCTTCCAGCCCGGGGTGAGCCGCTGCCCCCCGGTGCTTCCCTCATCCTCATCTTCATCCTCCGGATCCACGCGGCCGCTTTTCCAAAGGGATCCCGGCAGCTTTTCCAAAGGGATCCGGTGGGGGGTTGGGATGGGGGGTTTAGGGGGGGCTCATCCCTCGTCCCCCCCGCCTGGGTGGGCCCGGCCGGGGCTGAATCCGCCCCGCTGGATCCCTGCCGCAGGCACAGGGATCCTTGGAGCTGCCGTTGCCATGGCAATCCCGGAGCGTTATTCCAGCATTGGCAGCGAGGAGCAGCGAGGAGGAGGAGGAGGAGGAGGAGGAGGAAGAGCTTTTTCCACTCATCCTCGCCGCTCCGGAGTTTTTTGGGGGGTGGGGGGGTGGGGGGGGTGGGGGGGGGGGGGGAGATCCAGGGAATGCGGGATCGGGAGATTTTGGGATCATCCCGGGCCACGCGGGCTCGGGCAGCTCCGTAGGGTCGGGATCCACAGGCGGCAGGAGGAGGAGGAAGAGGAGGAGGAGGAGGAAGGTGGGGTGGGCCACCGAGGCGGGAAGAAGAGCCGGAAACATTCCCGCTTTTCCCCCGAATTCCCGGAGCGTGGTGGGGAGGGAGAGAGGAGAGAGAGAGAGGGGCCATGACTCGGACTCGGCGCCGCTAAATCCGCCAACATTCCCAAAAGGCGTCATTCCCAAAGGGCTCCCACATTCCCGGCGGGAATCATGAAGAAGTTCGCCTCCACGCGCAGCCTCAATAAGATCCTGCAGCAGTGCGACTCCTCATCCCGGGAATACGAGGAGATCCAGGCGGTGGAGAAGAAGTGGCACCTGCACTTGGCCACTCCGCGGAAATTCCGGGAGAAGCGGTGCAAGATGCCCTCTCTGTTCCTTGCAGCTCCGCCGCCGCCCAAGAGAGCCCCCAGCACGACCCTCACGCTGCGCTCCAAGTCCATGACGGCCGAGCTGGAGGAGCTGGGTAAGGCCGGGATTCCCCAGGAATTCCGGGGGGGTTGTGGAAGCGGTTTCCCGGCGGTTTTCCGGCGGTTTTCCGGCGGTTTTCCGGTGGTTTTCCGGTGGTTTTCCGGTGGTTTTCCGGCTGTTTGCGTGTGCGTCGTGGGCCTGTGGTGGTGGTGGGTGTGGGAGGCTCGGGGAGGGGGAGAAGGATTCCCGGCTTTATCCAGAGGGGTTCCAGAAGGATTCCAGAGGGGTTCCAGAGAAATTCCAGAGGGGTTCCAGAGAAATTCCAGAGGGGTTCCAGAGGAGTTCCAGTGGGATTCCAGAGGGGTTCCAGAGCTGTTCCAAAGGGATTCCAGAGAAATTCCAGAGGGGTTCCAGTGGGGTTCCAGAGGGATTCCAGAGAAATTCCAGAGGGGTTCCAGTGGGATTCCAGAGGGGTTCCAGAGCTGTTCCAGAGGGATTCCAGAGCAATTCCAGAGGGGTTCCAGAGGGATTCCAGAGGGGTTCCAGAGGGGTTCCAGAGGAGTTCCAGTGGGATTCCAGAGGGGTTCCAGAACAATTCCAGAGGGCTTCCAGTGGGATTCCAGAGGGATTCCAGAGGGATTCTAGAGGGGTTCCAAAGCTGTTCCAGAGGAGTTCCAGAGGGGTTCCAGGGAGGTTCCAGAGGGATTCCAGAAGGATTCCAGAGGGGTTCCAGAGGGGTTCCAGAGCTATTCCAGAGGGGAATCCAGAGGAGTTCCAGAGGAGTTCCAAAAGGATGCCAGAGAAATTCCAGAGCAATTCCAGTGGGGTTCCAGAGGGATTCAAGAGGGGTTCCAGAGGGGTTCCAGAGAAATTCCAGAAGGTTTCCAGAGGGATTCCAGAGGGATTCTGGAGGGGTTCCAGAGCAGTTCCAGAGCGGTTCCAGAGGGGAATCCAGAGGGATTCCAGAGGGGTTCCAGAGCAATTTCAGAGGGGTTCCAGAGCTGTTCCAGAGGGATTTCAGAGGGATTCCAGAGGGGTTCCAGAGGGGAATCCAGAGAAATTCCAGAGCTATTCCAGAGGGGTTTCCAGAGGGATTCCAGAGGGATTCCAGAGAAATTCCAGAGGGGTTCCAGTGGGATTCCAGAGGGGTTCCAGAGCTATTCCAGAGGAGTTCCACAGGGGTTCCAGAGGAGTTCCAGAGAAATTCCAGAGCTGTTCCAGAGGGGTTCCAGAACAATTCCAGAGGGGTTTCCAGAGGGATTCCAGAGGGATTCCAGAGGGGAATCCGGACGAGTTCCAGAGGGGTTCCAGAGGGATTCCAGAGGGGTTCCAGAGGGTTTCCAGAGGGGTTCCAGAGGGATATCCAGTGCTCCGGGGGCGCATCCCGGTGGAGGTGGGCGTGGGGAGGACGTTGGGAGGCTCCGGTGGGTGTGGAGGGGTTGATGGGCCCTGGCCTTGGGCATCCTCATCCATTCCCTGATCCATTCCCTGATCCATTCCCTGATCCCTGATCCCTGATCCCTGATCCCTGATCCCTGATCCATTCCCTGATTCCTGATCCGTTCCCTGATCCATTCCCTGATCCATTCCCTGATCCCTGATCCATTCCCTGATCCCTGATCCATTCCTTGATCCATTCCCTGATTCCTGATCCGTTCCCTGATCCATTCCCTGATCCCTGATCCCTGATCCATTCCCTGATCCCTGATCCATTCCTTGATCCATTCCCTGATTCCTGATCCGTTCCCTGATCCATTCCCTGATCCCTGATCCATTCCCTTATCCATTTTATGATCTCTGGTCCATTCTCTGATCCATTCCCTGATCCATTCCCTGATCCCTGATCCATTCTCTGATCCATTTCATGATTCCTGATCCATTCCCTGATCCCTAATCCTTTCCTTGATCCATTCCCAGCTCCATTCCCTATTCCTGCTCCATTCCCTATTCCTCTCCCTGCTCCTCTCCTCACTTTCCTCACTCCATTCCCAGCTCCATTCTCTGTTTCTGTTCTGTTCCCTGATCCTTTCCCAGCTCCATTCCCTGATGCTGCTCCATTCCCTGCTCCATTCCCATCTCCATTCCCTGATCCATTCCCTATTCCTGCTCCATTTCCACTTCCTCTCCCTGCTCCTGCTCCTTTCCCATCTCCATTCCCTGATCAATTCCCTGATCCCGCTCCTTTCCCTGCTCCATTCCCTATTCTTCTCCTTTCCCTTTTCCTGCTGCTTTCCCATCTCCATTCCCGGCTCCTTTCCCTGCTCCATTCCCTATTCCTGTTCCATTCCCAATTCCTGCTCCATTCCCTGATTCTTTCCCTTTCCTTGATGCATTCCCTGTTCCCACTCCATTCCCTGCTCCATTCCCTGATCCCTTCCCTATTCCTGATCCCTTCCCTATTCCTGCTCCATTCCCTATTCCTGTTCCGTTCCCATCTCCATTCCCTGCTCCTTTCCCTGATCCCGCTGCTTTCCCTGCTCCATTCCCTGTTCCTGCTCCTTTCCCTTTTCCTGCTCCATTCCCTGATCTTTTCCCATTCCCTGCTCCGGCTCCTCCTGCTCCTCTCCTCACTTTCCTCACTCCATTCCCAGCTCCATTCCCTATTCCTGCTCCATTCCCATCTCCATTCCCATCTCCATTCCCTGCTCCATTCCCTGATCCATTCCCTATTCCTGCTCCATTCCCTATTCCTCTCCCTGCTCCTCTCCTCACTTTCCTCACTCCATTCCCAGCTCCATTCCCTATTTCTGTTCTGTTCCCTGATCCTTTCCCAGCTCCATTCCCTGATGCTGCTCCATTCCCTGCTCCATTCCCATCTCCATTCCCTGCTCCATTCCCTGCTCCATTCCCATCTCCATTCCCTGCTCCATTCCCTGCTCCATTCCCTATTCCTGCTCCATTCCCTGCTCCCGCTCCATTCCCTGCTCCATTCCCTGCTCCATTCCCTATTCCTGCTCCATTCCCTGTTCCTCTCCCTGCTCCTACTCCTTTCCCATCTCCATTCCCTGATCAATTCCCTGATCCCGCTCCTTTCCCTGCTCCATTCCCTATTCCTGCTCCTTTCCCTTTTCCCACTGCTTTCCCATCTCCATTCCCGGCTCCTTTCCCATCTCCATTCCCTATTCCTGTTCCATTCCCGATTCCTGCTCCATTCCCTGATTCTTTCCCTTTCCTTGATGCATTCCCTGTTCCCACTCCATTCCCTGCTCCATTCCCTGATCCCTTCCCTGCGCCATTCCCTGCTCCTCTCCTCACTTTCCTCACTCCATTCCCAGCTCCATTCCTTATCCCTGTTCCGTTCCCTGATCCTTTCCCAGCTCCATTCCCTGCTCCATTCCCATCTCCATTCCCTATTCCTGTTCCATTCCCGATTCCTGTTCCGTTCCCTGATCCTTTCCCTGCTCCATTCCCTATTCCTGCTCCATTCCCTATTCCTGTTCCGTTCCCATCTCTATTCCCTGCTCCATTCCCTGATCCCGCTGCTTTCCCTGCTGCTTTCCCGGCTCCTTTCCCTGCTCCATTCCCTGTTCCTGCTCCTTTCCCTTTTTCTGCTCCATTCCCATCTCCATTCGCAGCTCCTTTCCCATTCCCTGCTTCGGCTCCTCCTGCTCCTCTCCTCACTTTTCCTCACTCCATTCCCAGCTCCATTCCCAGCTCCATTCCTTATCCCTGTTCCATTCCCTGATCCTTTCCCAGCTCCATTCCCTGTTCCATTCCCTGCTCCATTCCCTGATCCATTCCCTGATCCATTCCCTATTCCTGTTCCATTCCCGATTCCTGTTCCGTTCCCTGATCCATTCCCTGCTCCATTCCCTGATCCCTCTCCTTTCCCTGCTCCATTCCCTGCTCCTGCTCCATTCCCTGATCCTTTCTTTTTCCCTGCTCCATTCCCTATTCCTGCTCTTCTCCCTGCTCCTGCTCCATTCCCAGCTCCATTCCCTGATCCATTCCCTGTTCCTCTCCCTATTCCCAGCTCCTTTCCCTGCTCCGGCTCCTCCTGCTCCTCTCCTCACCTTCTTCACTCCATTCCTGCTCCATTCCCATCTCCATTCCCTGTTCCTGCTCCATTCCCTATTCCTGCTCCATTCCCATCTCCATTCCCTTTTCCTGCTCTATTCCCTGCTCCATTCCCTATTCCTGCTCTATTCCCTGTTCCCACTCCATTCCCTGCTCCATTCCTGCTCCATTCCCATCTCCATTCCCTTTTCCTGCTCCATTCCCAGCTCCATTCCCTGTTCCTGCTCCATTCCCTGCTCCATTCCCTGCTCCATTCCCTGTTCCTGCTCCATTCCCTGCTCCATTCCCTGCTCCATTCCCATCTCCTTTCCCATCTCCATTCCCTTTTCCTGCTCCATTCCCTGCTCCATTCCCAGCTCCATTCCCAGCTCCTTTCCCATCTCCATTCCCTGTTCCTGCTCCATTCCCTATTCCTGCTCCATTCCCAGCTCCATTCCCTGCTCCATTCCCTTTTCCTGCTCCATTCCCTATTCCTGCTCCATTCCCTGCTCCATTCCCTGCTCCATTCCCAGCTCCTTTCCCATCTCCATTCCCTGTTCCTGCTCCATTCCCTGCTCCATTCCCTGTTCCTCTCCCTGTTCCTGCTCCATTCCCATCTCCATTCCCTGTTCCTGCTCCATTCCCAGCTCCATTCCCTATTCCTGCTCCATTCCCTTCTCCATTCCCTGTTCCTCTCCCTGTTCCTGCTCCATTCCCATCTCCATTCCCTATTCCTGTTCCATTCCCTATTCCAGCTCCATTCTCATCTCCATTCCCAGCTCCATTCCCAGCTCCATTCCCAGCTCCATTCCCTGCTCCTTTCCCTGCTCCTCACCTCTCTCCTCTCCCTCCTTTCCCACACCTGGCATTCCCAGGTTTTTATTTCCCATTTCCGGGCAGATCCCAAACCCTGCCAGGAGAGCTCTGGGAGAGCTCTGGAATTCCAGGAGAGCTCCAGAATTCCAAGAGAACTCCAGGAGAGCTCCGGGAGAACTCTGGAATTCCAGGAGAGCTCTGGAATTCCAAAGGAACTCCAGGAGAGCTCCAAGAGAGCCCTGAGAGAGCTTTGGAATTCCAGGAGAGCTCTGGAATTCCAGGAGAGATCCAGAATTCCAAGAGAACTCCAGGAGAGCTCGGGGAGAGCTCCAAGAGAGTCCCGGGAGAGCTTTGGAATTCCAGGAGAGCTCCAGAATTCCAGGAGAACTCCAGGAGAGCTCCAAGAGAGCTCCGAGAGAGCTTTGGAATTCCAGGAGAGCTCCGGACTTCCAGGAGAGCTCCGGAATTCCAAGAAAACTCCAGGAGATCTCCCGGATAGATCCAGGAGAGCTCCAAGAGAGCCCCGGGAGCGCTCTGGAATTCCAGGATTGCTCCAGGATTTCTCCATCCCGCTGCCACTCCCACATTCCCGGCTGCTTTCCCATCCCGCTCCACATTCCCAGATTCCCTGAAATCCTCCCCGCTCCCACCATTCCCCGCTTCCCACCGCCGGAATTCCTCGTTTTTCCCAGCCCTCGTGGCCTCCAGGAGGGGCAGGATCCGATCCCTCTCCATCCCTTCCCTTTTCCCGGATCCGCTTCATCCCCGGAGGGATCCCAATTCCCGGGAAATTCCCAGCTCCTGTGGGAATTCAGGATTTTCCATGTGGGAATGTGGCCATGGCACTCTGGAGCCTCAGCAGGATCCCACGTTCCCCCTGGTTTTTCCATGGTTTTCCATGTTTTCCATGGTTTTCCGTGTTTTCCATGGTTTTCCGTGTTTTCCATGGTTTTCCGTGTTTTCCTTGGTTTTCCATGTTTTCCTTGGTTTTCCATGCTCTCCCTGTTTTTCCACGCTCTTCCCGGTTTTCCAAGCTCTTCCTGATTTTCCATGCTCTCCCGGTTTTCCATGTTATTCCTGGTTTTCCATGATTTTTCTGGTTTTCCATGTTCTTCCTGGTTTTTCCATGTTTTTTCTGGTTTTTCCATGCCCTCCCTCTTTTTTAATTCCTTCTGGTTTTCCAAACCCTCCCGGTTTTCCATGTTATTCCTGGTTTTCCATGTTTTTTCTGGTTTTCCATGTTATTCCCGGTTTTCCAATCCTTCCCTGGTTTTCTAAGCTCTCCCAGTTTTCCAAGCCCTTCCCAGTTTTCCAAGCCCTCCCCGTTTTCCATGTTCTCCACGTTTTTTCCATGTCCTTCCTGATTTTCCACACTTTTCCTGGTTTTCCATTCCTTCTGATTTTCCAAGCTCTCCCTGGTTTTCCATGTTATTCCTGGTTTTTCCATATTTTTCCTGGTTTTCCACACTTTTCCTGTTTATTCCATGCCCTTCCCAGTTTTCCGAGCCCTCCCTGTTTTCCAAGCTCTCCCTGGTTTTTCCAAGCCCTTCCCGGTTTTCCGCGCTCTTCCCAGTTTTCCGTTCCCTCCCTCTTTTTCAATTCCCGCTTTTCCCAAGCTCTCCGTTTTCCTCTCCCTTATTTCCCAACCCATCCCTGTTTTTTTTTCCCCGTTCCCTCCGGATTTCCGTTCCCTTCCCGGTTTTCCGAGCCTTTTCCCGCTCCCCGCGGGGTCGGGACAGATCCCAACATTCCAAGCCTGGATGATCCAGGATTTATTTCATCCCGACTCTCCGGATTCCCACCCTGGAATTCCCACCCTGGAATTCCCGGCGCTTCCAGACCGTTATTCCCAATCCAGAGGCTTTTTTTTTGGCGGGAACGGCTCCTTTTTCCCACTTTTTTCCCCCATTATGGATCCCGGGCTTCCTCCTTCCACCGCCATTCCCGGTTTTCCCGGAGCGGGATTGGGAGCAGCGATCCCGGGAGAAGGATCCAGAGGCGGCTCCAGCTCCGATCCCAGGATCCCGAAGGTTTTTCCCGGGAATTTCAGCGCTCCTTCCCACGGATCGAGGGAGGGGCTGAAGCCATTCCAGGGAAAACGAGGGATCTTCCCATCCTTCGCTCCAGGTTTTCCTGTGGATCGGCATTCCCGGGATTCGGCTCGGAGCCGCTCTCCTTCCCAAAAAAAACGCCAGGGAAAGGGAAATTCCCAAAGAAATTCCCAAAGGAATTCCCGCCCCCTTTTCCATGGATCCCGAACACCCCCTGTGCCCTTCCCGACCTTTTCCTTGCCATTCCCATCCCGGATGCTCCAGGATCCCTTCTGTGCCGAAATCCAGGGATTTGGATGCAGGGAATTGCCCTGGGGTTGGATGGGACCGAATTCCTCGGGATGGAATTCCTCGGGATGGAATTCCCCGGGATGGAATTCCTCGGGATGGAATTCCAGCCTGGATCCCCAGCAGGATCCAGCCTGGATCCACCAGGAGATCGAGGGATGATCCCGGCCTGGAGTTGGGATCAATCCCAAATCGCCGGAGGGGGCGATGCCGATGGATAAAGTCTGGAATTCCGGGATGCCCCGGCCGGAATTTTGGGAATGGGAGCGGGAATTGTTCCGTGCCGTTGATTTTGTGTTTTGTTTCCCATTCCAAGCCTCCATGAGGAGAAGGAAAGGGGGTGAGTGAAAGCGAAATTCCCGGGATTCCGCCCCTTCCCGCCAAATTCCAGCGGGATCCAAAGCGGGGTGGGAGGGGGGGCGGGAATCCCGGTATCCCGAGGGTCGCTGTTCCCGGGGGAATTCCGCCGGAATTTGGGAATTCGGGATCGGCTCCGGTGTCCTGGAGCTGCTCCGGTAGGAATCGGAATGCCGGGAATTGGAATGCCGGGAATTGGAATGCCGGGAATCGGGAACGGGATTCTGCTGCTTCCTTTATCCCAAAATTCCCAGGGGTGATCCCAGCTCCGGGAATGTCCCGTGTGGGATCCTCGGGAATGGCAGTGTCCGGATTTATCCCAAAAAACCAAAGCCACTCCTGGCAAATCCAGGGATTTATCCCGATATTCCTGGAAAATCCAGCGATTTATCCCGATATTCCTGGCACTTCCAGGGATTTATCCCGTTATTCCTGACAAATCCTGGGATTTATCCCAATATTCCTGGCAAATGCTATGATTTATCCCAATATTCCTGGCAAATGCTATGATTTATCCCGATATTCCTGACAAATCCTGGGATTTATCCCGATATTCCTGACAAATCCAGGGATTTATCCCGATATTCCTGGCAAATCCAGGGATTTATCCCGATATTCCTGGCAAATCCAGGGATTTATCCCAATATTCCTGGCAAATCCAGGGGTTTATCCCGATATTCCTGGCAAATCCAGGGATTTATCCCGATATTCCTGGCAAATCCTGGGATTTATCGCGATATTCCTGACAAATCCAGGGGTTTATCCCAATATTCCTGGAAAATCCAGGGATTTATCCCGATATTCCTGTCAAATCCAGGGATTTATCGCGATATTCCTGGCACTTCCAGGGATTTATCCCAATATTCCTGGAAAATCCAGGGATTTATCCCGATGTTCCTGACAAATCCAGGGATTTATCCCGATATTCCTGACAAATCCAGGGGTTTATCCCGATATTCCTGGCACTTCCAGGGATTTATCCCGATATTCCTGGCAAATCCAGGGATTTATCCCGATATTCCTGACAAATCCAGGGGTTTATCCCGATATTCCTGGAAAATCCAGAGATTTATCCCGATATTCCTGGCAAATCCAGGGATTTATCCCGATATTCCTGTCAAATCCAGGGATTTATCCCGATATTCCTGACAAATCCAGGGGTTTATCCCGATATTCCTGGAAAATCCAGAGATTTATCCCGATATTCCTGGCAAATCCAGGGATTTATCCCGATATTCCTGACAAATCCAGGGATTTATCCCGATATTCCTGGCAAATCCAGGGATTTATCCCGATATTCCTGGCAAATCCAGGGATTTATCCCGATATTCCTAACAAATCCAGGGGTTTATCCCGATATTCCTGGAAAATCCAGGGATTTATCCCGATATTCCTGGCGCTTCCAGGGATTTATCCCGATATTCCTGACAAATCCAGGGATTTATCCTGATATTCCTGACAAATCCAGGGGTTTATCCCAATATTCCTGGCAAATCCCGAAATTTATCCCAATATTCCTGGCACTTCCATGGATTTATCCTGATATTCCTGACAAATCCTGTGATTTATCCCGATATTCCTGGAAAATCCAGGGATTTATCCTGATATTCCTGGAAAATCCAGAGATTTATCCCGATATTCCTGGCACTTCCAGGGATTTATCCCGATATTCCTGACAAATCCAGGGATTTATCCCAATATTCCTGGAAAATCCAGGGATTTATCCCGATATTCCTGGCACTTCCAGGGATTTATCGCGATATTCCTGACAAATCCAGGGGTTTATCCCGATATTCCTGGCAAATCCAGGGATTTATCCCGATATTCCTGGAAAATCCAGGGATTTATCCCAATATTCCTGACAAATCCAGGGATTTATCCTGATATTCCTGACAAATCCAGGGGTTTATCCCAATATTCCTGGCAAATCCCGAAATTTATCCCGATATTCCTGGCACTTCCATGGATTTATCCTGATATTCCTGACAAATCCTGTGATTTATCCCGATATTCCAGGCACTTCCATGGATTTATCCTGATATTCCTGGAAAATCCAGATATTTATCCCGATATTCCTGGAAAATCCAGGGATTTATCCCGATATTCCTGGAAAATCCAGGGATTTATCCCGATATTCCTGGCACTTCCAGGGATTTATCCCGATATTCCTGGCAAATCCAGGGATTTATCCCGGTGGATCCATGCCATTTATCCCGATATTCCTGGCGGATCCATGCGGATTATCCCGATATTCCCACCCTGAGGATGTGGCGTGAGGGGCCACGGGAAAACCGGGAAGTTTTGGATGGAAAAGTTGGATCAGGGTGGGATTGGAGATCCCTTCCCTGAAAATCCTGGGATTTTCCGATCCGGGATTTCCTGTCCTGGTGGTTCCCATTCCCTCTTTTTCCCCCTCGGGAATGTGGGATCAACTCTTCCAGCCGGGAAGATCCAGTGGGAATTTCCATGGGAAGCGGCTGAGGGATCTTCCCAACCTTTCCCTGGATCGGGCAGATCCAGAGGATCCCACGGATCCGGAAAAATCTTCCCAAGGATTCCTGGGATGGATCTTCCCGGGGGGAGGAGATGATTCCTGGGAGAGCTCCCAGAACATTCCAGGAGAGCCGGGATTTGGGAAAGGCCTGGAGGGACAGGACACAGGGAATGGCTCCAGGTTGGGAAAGGGGAATTTGGGAAGGAATTCCCGGCTGGAATGGAATTGCCAGAGCAGCTGGGGCTGCCCCTGGATCCCGGGAATGGCCAAGGAAAAGCTTGGAGCAGCCTGGGATGGTGGGATTGGAATGGGATGGGATTGAAGGTCCCTGGATCCCATCCCAAACCATTCCGGGATTTGGGAGGCTCTGGGTCCATCCCGAGGGATTTTTCTGGAAGTTGGGGCTGGAAAAGGGAAGGGAGACCCTTCCTGCAGTGCTGAGATTCCCAGGGAAAGGCCTGGATCCCAAAATTCCTTTGGATCCGATGCCAGGCTGGGAGAGCTGGGAATGGAGGGAATTCCCTGGGAAAGGGGAGATGGGGGTGGGATTTTGGGAATTGGGAATTCCCGGCTGGAATGGAATTCCCAGAGCAGCTGTGGCTGCCCCTGGATCCCGGGAATGTCCGAGGCCAGGCTGGAGAAATCCGGGATAACGGGAAGGAGTCTCATGGAATGGGATCAGCTTTAAGTTCCTTCCCACCCAGAGCATTCCATGATTCCACAATTCCGTGGAAACACCAGCCGGGCTCCGGGAGAATCCCAGGAGCAATTCCCACCCGGACACGGCTGGAGCTGGGACGGGAATTTGGGATTCGGAACCACCTGGATCTGAGCCCCAGATTCCCATTCCCGGAATTCCAGAGGCTCCGGAGGGATCCATGGGAATGAATCCTCCTGCCCATTCCCATATCCCTGCGATTCCCGAGGGAACGGATCCCGGTGTTCCCCAGGGATAAATGGATGGATCCCGGAGCTGGGAATTCCCTGAGCGGCTCTCCCGATATTCCCGGTGTCCGTGGGCACCGGATCCCGGCCCGGACACAAAAAGTTGGGATCATTCAAGGAGCCGAGTCCGTTCGGGCCGGGAATATCCCGGTTTATCCCAAATAAACTCCGGATGTGCCGGAGCCTCGTGGCTCCCACTGACATCTCCATGTCCCGGAATTCCCGGGATTTCCTGGCCGGACTCGGCTGATCCCAAATACCCAAAATCCAGGAGGGATTGGGAATGTGGTGCATCCGTGGGGTGGGAACACCCAAATCCATGGAAAAGCGCTGGGAGGGGAGAGGAGCGGGGCGAAGGATCCCGGCTGATCCCGGCTGATCCCGACTGATCCCAGCTGATCCCGGTTTTCCCTGGAGAGGAGTGGCAGGAAGGATCCTGGGATTAGGAGTGGGGAGTGAAGGATCCCAGCTGATCCCGGCTGATCCCAGCTGATCCCGGCTGATCCTGGCTGATCCCGGCTGATCCCGGCTGATCCCGGTTTTCCTTGGAGAGGATCAGCAGGAAGGATCCTGGCTGATCCCGGCTGATCCCAGCTGATCCTGGTTTTCCTTGGAGAGAGGCGGCAGGAAGGATCCCGGGATGAGGGGTGGGGAGGGAAGGATCCCGGCTGATCCCGGATTTCCTTGGAGAGGAGTGGCAGGAAGGATCCCGGCTGATCCCGGCTGATCCTGGCTGATCCCGGTTTTCCTTGGAGAGGAGCAGCGGGAAGGATCCCGGAGTGAGGGGTGGGGAGTGAAGGATCCCGGCTGATCCCGGCTGATCCCGGTTTTCCTTGGAGATGAGAGGCGGGAAGGATCCCAGCTGATCCCGGCTGATCCCGGCTGATCCCGGTTTTCTTTGGAGAGGAGTATCAGGAAGGATCCCGGGATTAGGAGTGGGGAGTGAAGGATCCCGGCTGATCCCAGCTGATCCCGGCTGATCCCAGCTGATCCCAGCTGATCCCGGCTGATCCCGGCTGCTTTTCCTTGGATTGCAGAGAAGCTGGATGAGATCCTGGCGGCGGCGGAGCCGGCGCTGCGGGCGGAGCTGGTGGAGGCCGATTCCAGAGCGGCCACGGTGAAACAGCGCCCGACGAGCCGCAGGATCACCCCGGCCGAGATCAGTGTGAGCCTGGCGGGAATTCCCGGGAATTCCATGGGAATGGGAATGTGGAATGGGGGAATGGGATCACAGGATCACGCCAGCTGAGATCAGTGTGAGCCTGGCGGGAATTCCTTGGGATCGGGGGTGTGGAATGGGGGAATGGGATCACAGGATCACCCCGGCCGAGATCAGTGTGAGCCAGGCGGGAATTCCCGTGAATTCTTTGGGAATGGGGGAATGGGATCATAGGATCACCCCGGCCGAGATCAGTGTGAGCCTGCGGGAATTCCCGGGAATTCTTTGGGAATGGGGGAATGGGATCTGCAGGATCACCCCGGCCGAGATCAGTGTGAGCCTGGCGGGAATTCCCAGGAATTCCATGGGAATGGGGGAATGGGATCTGCAGGATCACCCCGGCTGAGATCAGTGTGAGCCTGGCGGGAATTCCCGGGAATTCTTTGGGAATGGGGATGTGGAATGGGGGAATGGGATCTGCAGGATCACCCCGGCCGAGATCAGTGTGAGCCTGCGGGAATTCCCGGGAATTCTTTGGGAATGGGGGAATGGGATCTGCAGGATCACCCCGGCCGAGATCAGTGTGAGCCTGGCGGGAATTCCCAGGAATTCCATGGGAATGGGGGAATGGGATCACAGGATCACCCCGGCCGAGATCAGTGTGAGCCTGGCGGAAATTCCCGGGAATTCCTTGGGAATGGGGGTGTGGAAGTCGGAATTCCCAGGAATGGAAGGAGAGGGCTGGGAAGGATCCGGAGGATCTCAGTGAGGAGATCAATGTGAGCCAGAGGGAATCCCACCGGGAATGGCGGCTGGGAATGAGGGAGAGGGATGGGAGGGAATGGGGAGTGGAATTCCCGGGAATGGGGAGTGGAATTCCTGGGAATGATGATTGGGATTCCTGGGAATGGTGTTTGGGATTACCAGGAATGGAAGGGAAGGGATGGGAGGGAATGTGGGTCCAAGGGGAGCTGGCTCAGGAGTGGAATTCCCGGGAATGGGGAGTGAAATTCCCGGGAATGGGGAGTGGAATTCCCAGGAATGAGGAGTGGAATTCCCGGGAATGAGGAGTGGAATTCCCGGGAATGCAGAGCCTGGGAGACCCCGATCCACAGCTCCACGGGATCCCCATCCCGGCCTGGGAATCCGCTTGGATTTCCCAGGAAAAGCTGTGGAAGAGCAGCTCTGGAGGAGCCCGGAGAGCCGGGCTGGAATTCTGCCGGAATTCTGCTGGAATTCTGCTGGAATTCTGTCGGAATTCTGCCGGAATTCTGCCAGAATTCTGCCAGAATTCTGCCGGCATTCTGCCGGAATTCTGCCAGAATTCTCCGAGGAGGATGAAGGAGCTCGGGATTGTTCCGGGAATGCTGCGGGCGGGGAGTTGGGACGGGAATTATCCCAAAGTTTGGAATCCCACGGGGCGGAGCAGTGGGAAGCTGAAGGCCAGCCGGGCCCATCCCGGTGGGAAGAAGAGCTCCCGTTTTCCCGCCCTGGGAATTCCGGGTGGGAACGCCGCGGCCTCCCGGCAGCATCCGGACTGGGAATTCCCTGTTTTTCCCTTCCAGTCCCTGTTTGAGCGGCAGGGAATGGCGCATCCCGGGGTCCTGGCGGGAACAGAGAAGCCCCACGTGTCCCTCCGGAAGGGAATTCCACGGACCAAGTCTGTCGGTGAGGAAAAACCCGGGAGAATCCCTCGGGAATGAGGAGGGAGGGTCCCCATGGGGTGCGGATTTTGGAGTATCCCACGGAATTCCGCGGAATTGCGGCTTGGATGCCTGGTCCTGGAGGATTCCAGGAGGGAATTTTGGGAGGGAATTCCAGGAATTCCTGGATTCTGGGAATTCCAGGAATTCCCAGACCGGCTCAGCCAAGGGTTGGGGAGGGGCTTTGCCACTCCCGGCATTCCCGGTGGGAATGGCGCCTCTGGAAGCGGGAATGCCGGAGCTGGGGCTCGGGAGGAGCGGGACGAGGTCTGGAGGAGGCACCTGGATGTGCGGGATCCTTGAGCTTATCCCGAAAAATTTACGGAGTCCCCAATCCCAAAACTTCACTCTGTTCCCAAAGATTTCTGGTGCCACCAAATCTCAAAATCCAATCCCTGGGAATCCTTGAGCTTATCCCCAAAAATTTCTGGAGTCTCCAATCCCAAAACTGGTTCTGATGGATCCTTCACTCTGTTCCCAAAGATTTTTGGTTCCACCAAATCCCAAAATCCATTCCTGAGAATTCCTGAGCCCATTCCAGGATTTTTTTGGTGCCACCAAATCCCAAAATCCATCCCTGGGAATTCCTTGAGCCCATTCCCAAAAGATTTCTGGAGTCTCCAATCCCTAAACCATCTCTGGTGGATCCTTCACTCTTTTCCCAAAGATTTCTGGTGCCACCAATCCCAAAATCCATCCCTGGGAATTCCTGTCCCCATTCCAGAATTTTTTGGTGCAACCAATTCCAAAATCCATCCCTGGGAATTCCTTGAGCTTATCCCAAAAAATTTACGGAGTCTCCAATCCCAAAACTTCACTCTGTTCCCAAAGATTTCTGATTCCACCAAATCCCAAAATCCATCCCTGGGAATTCCTGAGCCCATTCCAGAATTTTTTTGGTGCCACCAAATCCCAAAATCCATCCCTGGGAATTCCTTGAGCTTATCCCCAATAATTTATGGAGTCTCCAATCCCAAAACTTCACTCTGTTCCCAAACATTTCTGGTGCCACCAATCCCAAAAGCCATTCCTGGAATCCTTGACTCCATTCCAGAATTTTTTTGGTGCCACTGATCCCAAACCTGGTCCTTGGTCCTAAAAACAAAAGGAAAATCGGGAATTTCAGGGATTGCGCCGGGAATTCTGCGGGAAAGACGTTCCCAAGTCTCTGGAAGAGCTGGGATGAGATGGGATCCTTGGGATTGGGATGCAGAGGACGGATCCGTGTGTGGACATGGAGAAATCCCATCCCAGCATTCCCAAACCTGCCGTGATCCAGAGGGGAACTGGGATTTTTTATCCTGGGATTTTTTATCCCGGGATTTTTTATCCTGGGATTTTTATCCTGGGATTTTTATCCCGGGATTATTTTATCCTGGGATTTTTTTATCCGGGTTTATCCCATATTTCGGTCTGGGAAGTGGATCCTGCCCCGGTGCCGTTGGAATGAGGAGGATCCAGGAGATTCCCGAAGCTTTTCCGGAGTTTCTGGGTGGGAAAGTTTGGGAAGAGGCTTTGGGAAAGGAGCGGCTCAAGGGCCGGTGCAGCCGGGAATGGTTTGGAAAGGGATCTGGGAATGAATCCATGGAATTCTCCAAGGGCTGGAGCCAGGCTGGGAAAACTGGGAATGTTCCTCTGGAGAAGGGAAGGATCCAGGGAGAGCTTCCGGAACATTCCAGGGGCTCCAGGAGAGCCGGGATTTGGGAAAGGCCTGGAGGGACAGGACACAGGGAATGGCTCCAGATTGGAAAAGGGGAATTTGGGAATTGGGAATTCCCGGCTGGAATGGAATTCCCAGAGCAGCTGGGGCCGCCCCTGGATCCCGGGAATGGCCAAGGAAAGCTTGGAGCAGCCTGGGATGGTGGGAATTGTGCAGGGCTTGGAAGTGGATGAGCTTTGAGGTCCTTCCCAGCCAGAATTCCGGAATTTCTGGAATCCTTCCCACGGAATTCCGGCAGCACCTCAGGAAAAGCCCCAGCCTGGCCCAGGGGAGGCTGGGATGGGATTTTTTGGGAATTTTCCCATGGAAAAGGCGCTCAGGCCTGGGCAGGGGAGGTTTGGAGGAATCCAAGGAATTCCCGGAATTCCACTCAGGTCCGGGATTTGGCCCAGGGTGGACTTGACGGTCTTGGAATTCCTTCCCATAATTTCAATAATTTGGGAATTCTGTGCTCGTACCCCCACGGGAATTCCCAGCTCATCCCTGAGAATTCCCAGCAATTCCCAACCAAAACCCCCCGGTAAAAAACAACAACAACAAAAAAAATGGGATAAAAACCAAATTTCCATCAGGAGATTCCCGAAAAAAAAAACCCAGAAATCCAGGGAAAAAAAAATCCCATTCCAGGATCCATGGAAAGGGAGGGGACCCAACCCCCAAAGCCGCAGCAGCTCCGGGATGGAATTCCAGGAAAACGGGGATGGGAAAGAGGCGGAGAGGGAGGGACGGGGCTGGAATTAGAAATCCTTGGGCTGACATTCCACGCCCACGGCCGGGGAGCTGCGCATCCCAAAATTCCCCGCACGGGCCGGGAAGGAGATGGGAAAAGCAGGAAAAGCTGGGATGGGGTTTTGGGAATTTTGGGGAATTTTGGGGGTTTTTTAGCGAAACGCTCGCAGATGGGATTGGAGGATTTTGGCAGCGCTGCGGATTCCCCGGGGAGGAAAAATCAGGAAGATTGCGGTTTGGGGAGGGGAAAATTCCCGGGATGGAGGTGGTTAACCCTTGGCTGGCTGGGAAAAAAAAGAATGGGATTAAAAATCAAAGATTCCAGGAAAAATTCCCGGGATGGAGGTGGTTAACCCTTGGCTGGCTGGGAAAAAAAAAAAAAAAGTGGGAAAAAGATGAAAAAAATTCCAGGAAAAATTCCCAGAAAAAGGTGATTAAGCCCCTGCTGGCTAGAAATAAAAAAAGAGGGAGAAAAGATCAAAGATTCCAGGAAAAATTCCCAGGATAAAGGTGGTTAACTCATGGCTGGCTGGGAAAAAAAAAAAGGGAGAAAAAATATTAGAGATTCCAGGAAAAATTCCCAGAAAAAGGTGATTAACCCCCTGATGTCTGGGGAAAAAAAAGAGGGAGAAAAAAATCAAAGATTCCAGGAAAAATTCCTGGGAAAAGGTGATTAACCCTTGGCTGACTGGGAAAAAAAGAATGGGATTAAAAATCAAAGATCCCAGGAAAAATTCCCAGAAAAAGGTAATTAACCCCCTGCTGGCTGGGAAAAAAAAGAGGGAGAAAAGATCAAAGATTCCAGGAAAAATTCCCAGGATAAGGGTGGTTAACTCTTGGCTGTCTGGGAAAAAAAAAGAGGGAGAAAAAATATCAGAGATTCCAGGAAAAATTCCCAGAAAAAGGTGATTAACCCCCTGATGTCTGGGAAAAAAAAGAATGGGATTAAAAATCAAAGATTCCAGGAAAAATTCCCGGGATGGAGGTGGTTAACCCCCGGCTGGCTGGGAAAGAAAAAAAAAAAGTGGGAGAAAAACATCAAAGATTCCAGGAAAAATTCCCGGGATGGAGGTGGTTAACTCTTGGCTGACGGGGAAAAAAGGGAGGGAGAAAAGAGCAAAGATTCCAGGAAAAATTCCCAGGAAAAGGTGGTTAACCCTTGGCTGACTGGGAAAAAAAGGAAGAAAAGATCAAAGATTCCAGGAAAAATTCCCGGGATTGAGGTGGTTAACCCTTGTCTGACTGGGGGAAAAAGTGGGCGAAAAAAATCAGGAATTCCAGGAAAAAATCCCAGAAAAGTGTGGTTAACCCTTGGCTGACTGGAAAAAAAAGATTGGGATTAAAAATCAAAGATTCCAGGAAAAATTCCCAGAAAAATGTGGTTAACCCTTGGCTGGCTGGGAAAAAAAAGAATGGGATTAAAAATCAAAGATTCCAGGAAAAATTCCCAGAAAAATGTGGTCAACCCTTGGCTGGCTGGGAAAAAAAAATGGGATTAAAAATCAAAGACTCCAGGAAAAATTCCCAGAAAAATGTGGTTAACTCTTGGCTGGCTGGGAAAAAAAAAAAAAAAAAATGGGAGAAAAGATCAAAGATTTCAGGAAAAATTCCCGGGATGGAGGTGGTTAACCCTTGGCTGACTGGGAAAAAAAAAAGAGGGAGAAAAGATCAAAGATTTCAGGAAAAATTCCCAGGATCGAGGTCATTAACCCCCGGTTGGCTGGGAAAAAAAAAAAATGGCAGAAAAGATGAAAACTATTCCAGGAAAAATTCCCAGGAAAAGGTGATTAACCCCCTGCTGTCTGGGAAAAAAAACAATGGGATTAAAAATCAAAGATTCCAGGAAAAATTCCCGGGATGGAGGGTGGTTAACCCCCGGCTGGCTGGGAAAGAAAAAAAAGCGGGATGGGCGGAATATTTGGAGGAAAACGGGAAGGAGTGGGGGGGAAGGGGAGGGAAGAAAATTCCTGTCAGACTTCCAAGATTTCTGCCGGCGCCATCTGCTCCCGGCAGCGGAGTTAAAAACGCTCCGGAGCTGCCATGGCTCCCGGACAGAATTCCAGAGGGATGGGAGGGATTTTTGGGAATATTGGGGGGGATGGGGAGCGTCCTGGAGTTCACATCTGGGGGTGGAATCCCGGAATGGTTTGGGTGGGATCTTGGAGATTCCCTAATTCCAAGGGCAGGGATGCTTCCCGCTATCCCAGGGCGCTTCCAGGGGCAGCCGCAGCTTTTCTGGGAATTCCGAGCCCATCCCGGGTGCTGGAGGATGGAGATTCCCGTTCCTGGACTTGGAAAATTGGAGATTCCCAGCCCTGGGCTCCAGGGGATGGGAATTCCTGTCCCTGAACACAGCAGGATGGGGAATTCCCATTCCTGGGCTCCAGAGGCTGGAAATTCCCAATCCTGGACACAAAAAAAATGGAGATTCCCATTCCTGGTCTCCAGAGTCTGGAAATTCTCAACCCTGGGCATGACAGGACCGAAATTCCCATCCCTGGATACCACCGGACAAAGATTCCCATCCCTGGCTTCCAGAGGCTGGAAATTCCCATTCCTGGACACAAAAAAAATGGAGATTCCCATTTCTGGACACCAAAGGATGGAAATTCCCAACCCTGGACACCAAAAAATGGCGATTCCTGTTCCTGGACACAAAAAAATGGAAATTCCCAACCCTGGACACCAAAGGATGGAGATTCCCATTCCCAACCTCCGCAGGATGGAGATTCCCGGCCCTGGGCTTCCAGAGGCTGGAAATTCCCAATCCTGGACACAAAAAAAAATGGAGATTCCCATTTCTGGACACCAAAGGATGGAAATTCCCAACCCTGGACACCAAAAAATGGCGATTCCTGTTCCTGGACACAAAAAAATGGAAATTCCCAACCCTGGACACCAAAGGATGGAGATTCCCATTCCCAACCTCCGCAGGATGGAGATTCCCGGCCCTGGGCTTCCAGAGGCTGGAAATTCCCAATCCTGGACACAAAAAAAATGGAGATTCCCATTCCTGGCTTCCAGAGGCTGGAAATTCCCAACCCTGGGCATGACAGGACCGAAATTCCCATCCCCAGATACCACCGGACAAAGATTCCCATCCCTGGCTTCCAGAGGCTGGAAATTCCCAACCCTGGATACCAAAAAATGGAGATTCCCATTCCTGGACAGAAAAAAAATGGAAATTCCCATTCCTGGACACCAAAGGATGGAAATTCCCAACCCTGGCCTCCACAGGATGGAAATTCCCAGCCCTGGGCTCCAGAGTCTGGAAATTCTCATTACTGGACACAAAAAAAAATGGAGATTCCCATTCCTGGATGCCAAAGGATGGAAATTCCCAACCCTGGGCTGCAGAGGATGGAAATTCCCAAACCTGTATACCAAAAAATGGAAATTCCCATTTCTGGACACAAAAAAAATGGAGATTCCCATTCCTGGATACAAAAAAAATGGAAATTCCCATCCCTGGGCTCCAGAGGCTGGAAATTCCCAATCCTGGACACAAAAAAAATGGAGATTCCCATTCCTGGGCTCCAGAGGCTGGAAATTCCCAATCCTGGACACAAAAAAAAAAGGAGATTCCCAACCCTGGACACAAAAAAAATGGAAATTCCCATTCCTGGACACCAAAGGATGGAAATTCCCATTCCCAACCTCCTCAGGATGGAAATTCCCTCCCCTTCCCACTCCCAAATTTTCACCCTCCCGCTCCAGGTTTGTTTTTTATTTGGGAATTATTCCCTCATCCCAACCCCGAGGTCGTTTTCCATCCCTAAGGAATGCACGGAATGCGGTTTTCCAGGGATTTGGGCTGTTATGGCAACGCCCCGGGGGAGCTTTTCACGGAGCTTTGTGTTTTCCTTGGAGATGAATTCCATGGAGCGCCGGGAATGGCTCCGGGGGTTGCCAGGCTACGCCGGGAGCGTCATTCCCATTCCCGGGGAAGTCATTCCGGATGCTGGGAGTCGATCCTTGCCGGTCCTTCCTTCCCGGTGGCTCCGTTGGGATTCCGGCTCTTTATTCCCGAGATCCGGGATTTGATCCCAGTTTGGTGTCCCGGTGTTCCGGGAGTCTCCGGCGGCTCCGGGTGAGGTTTGAGGGGAGCGGAGAGCCGGAATTCCATGGAAAAGAGCAAAGGGATGGTTTGGTGGTTTGGGGTTGAAAATTCCTGGGAATGGGAGGACATTCGGGACTTTTCCCACTTCTCCCCTCCCTCCTGAGAGCCCGGAGCAGCTCCCAAAATTCCGGATTTTTCCGGGAAGTGGGAGGTTTGGATTCCCTGGGCTTTTCCGGGACACAGGGGACAGGGATTGAGATCCAGGGGTGAATCCTGGAATCCCGGAATGGTTTGGGGACCTTCATCCCATCCCATTCCCACCTCTTCCATGGGCACATTCCTCCATCCCAGATTTCTCCAGCCTGGCCTCGGACACTTCCCAGGATCCAGCCACGACTTCTCCGGGAATTCTGTCCCGGAGCCGGATCTTCTGGATCTGCTCCTTTCTAGGGATCTTTGAGGATCCTTTTGGGACCTTTTTGGAGGCCAAATTCCCTTGGGAATTCCAGGAGCATCTCCAGGCTCCAGCTGCTGCCCAATCCCAAAATTCCACACCGGATCCAGCCCCCAGAATTCCATGGAAAACAAAGCTCGGCTCTGGAGCATCCGTGCTGGGAATAAGCAGATCCCGCTTTTCCAGGCTGGGAAGCGGCTGGAAAACCGGGATGATTCCATGGGAATGATCCCATGGATGAGGCTCAGCTGCTCCAGGCCTGGAATGCTGGGTGGGAATGGACACGGAATTCCTGGGATGTGGTTTTCCATAGCATTCCCTGCCCTTGGCAATTCCTGGGATGTGGTTTTTCCATGGCTTTCCCTGTATTTGGCAATTCCAGGGATTTGGTTTTTCCATGGTGTTCCCTACTTCTGGCAATTCCTGGGATTTGGTTTTTCCATGGTTTTCCCTGTATTTGGCAATTCCTGGGATTTGGTTTTTTCCGTGTTTTTCCCTGTATTTGGAAATTCCTGGGATGTGGTTTTTCCATGGTTTCTCATTTAGGGAAAAATGGAGGAGAAAATCCTCCAAAAAAATCCAAGGATGGGATCCAAGGACAGGATCCAGGGACAGGATCCAAGGATGGGATCCAAGGATGGGATCCAAGGACAGGATCCAAGGACTGGATCCAGGGACTGGATCCAAGGACGGGATCCATGGACAGGATCCAAGGACAGGATCTAAGGATGAGATCCAAGGACAGGATCCAAGGATGGGATCCAAGGACAGGATCCAGGGACAGGATCCAAGGACTGGATCCAAGGACTGGATCCAAGGACAGGATCCAGGGACAGGATCCAGGGACAGGATCCAAGGACAGAATCCAAGGATGAGATCCAAGGACTGGATCCATGGACAGGATCCAGGGACGGGATCCAAGGACTGGATCCATGGATGTGATCCAGGGACAGGATCCAGGGACAGGATCCAAGGACTGGATCCAAGGACTGGATCCAGGGACAGGATCCAGGGACAGGATCCAAGGTTGGGATCCAAGGACAGGATCCAAGGACTGGATCCAAGGATGGAATCCATGGACTGGATATGCCAATGTCACCCCTGACCCAGCAGCCACCCACAGAGAATTCCAGAGGGAAGATCCCACTTTCCCACTGGATTTCCTGCCCCAGCTCATCCGGACACCGCATTCCCAGGATGAGCTTTCCCATTCCGTGTCCTGGGACATTCCAGGCCCAGGGATGGAGCTCGGAGCTTCCCAAATATCCCAGTGTCACCTCCCGGCCATTCCCAGAAATCTCCAGAAAAGCAGGAACGGGGTGGGGGGGGGAGGGTGGTTTTTTTTTGGGATCTTCCTGCTGCTCCCGGAATATTCCACAGCTCCATCTAGCGCAGGATCCCAAATTCCCAAGGGAAAAAAAAAGGGCAAGGATGGGATCATCCTCCCAAATTCCCCCTGCTCGGCTCCCGGGATTTCAAAAAGAAAAAAAAAAAAAAAAAACCTTGGAAAAGGCCCATTTTTCCAGGGCTTTGTCCAGGCTCCCTTTGAACCTTTTCCGTGCTGCCGGTTCTTTATTCCCACGGCACATCCCAGATTCCCAAAAATAGCCCAGTTTCCAGCACGACCAACAGCATGGGATGGAATTTCAGTGCCAAATTCCTCCCTTTTGTCCCCATTGGATTCCGCCTCGGGTGGAATCGCTGACGGATTCCGGGCGGAGCTGCCGGAGCCTCTCGGTGCTGCTGGAAGAGCATTTTCCCTAAAGGGGAAAAAAAAAATCTCCGGAGGCCAAGAATAAAATTAAAATAAAATTTAAAAAAAAAAAAATCCCAAATCCTCTCCGGAGAGATTTGAAAGCTTGGGAAGAGCGGAGCGGGGATTGGGAAGGAGGATTTTTCCCAAAGGAGGGGTGAGCACGGCGGATCCGGGCTCGGGAATGAGCTGGGAACGGAGGGAGGGAATCGCGGCGCGGTCGGATTTTAGGATGGTGGAACATCTCGGGTTGGGAAGGCCCTGAGTTCATCCCAATCCACCCCGGATTTTTCCTGCTTTTCCATGCTAATCCTCGCCTCGGAGAATTCCCTGAAAAAGCAGGAATTCCTGCTAGACCCCGCCGGGCTCAGTCTGGCGCTCGGGAACAGATGTCAGCCCTCGGGAAAAGCGGGAAGTGTGACGGGAGCCGCGCCCGTGCCGGTGGCACTCGGATGTCTGGCACGTTGGCGGTGGCGGCGCTTCCGTCACCGGGAAGGGGCGGAGACAATTCCCACGGGAGCTGATCCCGTGGGAATGTGGCTGGCGTGGAATCGTGGAATGGTTGGGATTTGGGGCAGCCTCAAAGCTCATCCCATTCCCAGCTTTTCCACAGGAAAACTTCCGCTATCCTGGGGCGCTCCAGCCTGGCCTCGGACGCTTCCAGGGATCCAAGGGCAGCTTTTCTGGGAATTCTGGGAATTCTGGCTGGTTCTTCCCATCTTGGAAGTTGCTCCAAGCCTTTTCCAAGAGAGGCTTGGAAAGAGGAAAAAAAATCTTGGGAATGAAGTGGGGTGGGAGGAACAACCCCAGCCGCTTCCCAGTTTTTCCCACTCCAGGAATTCTCTGAGAATGTCCTCTTCACCACTCTCCTTATTTTCCAGGTGGAGACAAGAAGCTCATCCCTGATTCCATCATTTCCCTTCTTTTCCTGGTGGAAGATGGGAAACTTTTCCCTGTTTCCATCATTCTCCTTGTTTTCCTTGCAAAGATGAGAAATTCATCCCTGATTCCATCCTTTTCCTTGTTTTCCAGGTGGAATCCAGAAATTCAGCCCTGACTTTGCTCTTTTCCTTCTTTTCCATGTGGAGATGACAAATTCATCCCTGACTTCCCTTCTCTCCTCGTTTTCCAGCTGGAAACCAGGAACTCATTCCTGATTCCATCATTTTCCTTGTTTTCCTTGGGAAGACGAGAAACTCATTCCTGACTTTGCTCTTTTCCTTGTTTTCCTTGGGAAGACAAGGAACTCATTCCCAACTTTATTTCTCTCCTCATTTTCCAGCTGGAAACCAGGAACTCATCCCTGACTCCATCATTTTCCTTGGGAAGACAAGAAACTCATTCCTGACTCCATTCTTTTCCTTGTTTTCCTCAGGAAGACAAGAAACTCATCCCTGATTCCATCTTTTTCCTTGTTTTCCAGGTGGAATCCAGAAACTCAGCCCTGACTTTGCTCTTTTCCTTGTTTTCCTTGGGAAGACAACTTTCAACTTCTCATTTTCCAGCTGGAAACCAGAAACTCATCCCTGAGTCCATCATTTTCCTCCGGAAAACAAGAAACTCATCCCTGACTCCATCCTTTTCCTTGTTTTCCATGGGAAGACAAGATACTCATTCCCGACTCCATTGTTTTCCTTGGGAAAACCAGAAACTCATTCCCGACTCCATCTTTTTCCCTGTTTTCCTCAGGAAGAGCAGAAACTCATCCCCACCTTTGTTCTTTCCCTTGTTTTCCAGGAGGAGACAAGGAACTCATTCCCGACTCCGCCCTTTTCCTCGTTTTCCTCGGGAAGAGCCGAAACTCCTCCCCGACTCCACCCTTTCCCTCCTTTTCCGGGTGGCCGCACCCAACCCCTTCCCTGACTCCTCTTCTCCTTCTTTCCCCAGGGGAAGACGAGAAGCTGGCCGCCTCCTTGCTGGACGGGAAATTCCCGCGGAGCACTTCCATGACGGACACGGTCCGGGAAGGCCACGGCATCCCCCCTCCCCCGCAGACCGCCCCTCCCCCGCCCCCCTCCCCTTATTATTTCGACACCGGACCCCCTCCGTCCTTCTCGCCGCCGCCGCCGCCGGGCCGGGCCTACGACACCGTCCGCTCCAGCTTCAAGCCGGGCTTGGAAGCCAAACTCCACGGGCTGCCGCACCTGGCGGCCGAGGTGTACGAGCGCAGCTCGGTGCCCTACCCCGAGCGGCAGAAGAGGGCCCGCTCCATGATCATCCTCCAGGATTCCTCCCACCTCCCCGTGGAACCCACCGAGATCCCCCGGCCCGGCCCGGCGGCGACGCCGCCGGAGAAGCTGAAGAGGAAAGGCCGGGTGATCGATAATCCCTACGCCAACATGGGCCAGTTCAACGTCAGCCTCTTCGCCCCCACCAAGCCGCAGAGGAAGAAGAGTCCCCTGGTGAAGCAGCTCCAGGTGGAGGACGCCCAGGAACGGGCGGCCTTGGCCATCACCGGCGGCTACTCCTCCCGGGAGCCGTCGCCCACGCGCCGGGGCCACCGCCTGGAATACCAGCACCACCCCGGCATCGCTCAGGTGGAAGCCGCCGGCCTCCCCTTCGCCACCGCCATCGCCGCCGGCGTCATGAAGGACCGGGACCGGCGGCTGGACGAGAGGAGGAAATCCACGGTGTTCCTGTCGGTGGGAGCCATCGAGGGGCCGGCGCCGGGCGGCGGCGGCGGCGGCGGCGGCGGCGAGATGCCGTCGCTGCAGCAGTCGCGCTCCATCGACGAGCGGCTCCTGGGCAGCCGGGACGTCCTCCTGCCGTCGCCCGTGTCAGCTTTAAAGCCATTAATCGGAGGCTCCTCCTCGACCTTCATCCACCCCCTGACGGGAAAGCCCCTGGATCCCAACTCGCCCCTGGCGCTGGCGCTGGCCGCAAGGGAACGGGCGCTGTCCACTCAAGTCCCGTCCCGGTCGCCCACCCCGATCCACAGCCCCGACTCGGACAGAGCCGCGCCCCTCTTTGTGGACATCCAAACCAAAGAGCCGGACAGGGTGGACTTGGAGGCCTTGGTGTCCCCCGCCTACTCCCCCGGAGGGAAGGCGGTGATGGCGACCGACGCCGGCGCTCTGACCCCCACCAAGAGCCCCTGGGGGACTCCGGCCACCCTGCGGAAGGAGCCCGAGGTGCGAGCGGAGCCGCCGGGCAAGGAGGAGAAGAAACCCGAGGACAAGAAGTCCATGATCATCAGCATCGTGGACACGTCGCAGCAGAAGACCGCCGGCCTCATCATGGTCCACGCCACCAGTAACGGTCAAGACGAGATCGGCCTGGAGATCAAAGAGGAGAGCCCGGCCGTGGCCGAGGTCTGCGCCGAGCCGGTCGAGTCGCCCAAGGCCGAGCCCCAGCCCAGCCCCGTGGGGAAGCCGCCGGTCAGCCCGGCCTCGGAGAAGGCGCTGGGCCAGGGAAGCTCGGAGGAGGAGGCGGAGCCCTACACGGTGACCCTCCCTCCGGCCCAGCTGTCCTCCAGCGACGAGGAGACCCGCGAGGAGCTGGCCAAGATCGGGCTGGTGCCGCCCCCGGATGAATTCGCCAACGGGGTGCTGGTGACCGCCCCCGGCACCCCCGTGAGCCACCTGGCCGCGCCCGGCGCGCCGTCCTTGCCGGCGGCGGCAGTAGCACCTTCTCCCCCCGGCGCGACACCCTCAGGGAAGCCCTCGGACGCCCCCGCGGCCCCGGAGTCGGCGGCGGACTCGGGAGTGGAAGAGGTGGACACCAGGAGCTCCAGCGACCACCACCTGGAGACCACGAGCACCATCTCCACGGTCTCCAGCATGTCCACGCTGTCCTCGGAGAGCGGCGAGCCCACCGACACCTACACGTCCTTCGCCGACGGCCAAACTTTTCTACTCGAGAAGCCACCAGTGCCTCCAAAGCCCAAACTCAAGTCCCAGCTCAGCAAGGGGCCGGTTACTTTCAGGGACCCACTTTTGAAGCAGTCTTCGGACAGCGAGCTCATCTCCCAGCACCACGCGGCCACGCTGGCGGCCACCAGCGCGGCCCGGCCACGCTACCTCTTTCAGAGAAGGTCCAAGCTATGGGGGGACCCCATGGAGAGCAGGCCCGGCCACGGGGCCGAAGAGGACAAACCGACTGTGATCAGCGAGCTGAGCTCCCGCCTGCAGCAGCTCAACAAGGACACGCGCTCCTTGGGCGAGGAACCGGCCGGCTCCGCCCTGGATCCCGGCAAGAAGTCGCCGGTGGTGGCCGCACGGTAAGAGCCGGGCGGGGATGGGGACGGGGACACGGGTGTGGCTTTGAGGGACATCTCAGAGCTTCGGGAGCTCGACGGAGGGGATGGAAGGTGGGTGGGAGTGGCGGGATGGGATCTCCCGGCGCGTCGCGGTTGTGGCTGCTCCCCCTGCCCCGCCTTTCACGTCGCTCCGTGTCCTTCTCTCCCTGTGTGACACGGCTGTGGGGACAGTGACAGCGCTGTGGGGACAGTGACAGCGCTGTGGGGACAGTGGCCGTGCTGTGGGGACAGTGACAGCGCTGTGGGGACAGTGGCTGCGCTGTGGGGACAGTGACAGCGCTGTGGGGACAGTGACTGTGCTGTGGTGACAATTACAATGCTGTGGTGACAATGACAGCACAATGGTGACAATGCTGTGGGGACAGTGGCCGTGCTGTGGGGACAGTGACAGCACTGTGGGGACAGCAACCATGCTGTGGTGACAATGACAGCACTACGGTGACAATGCTGTGGTGACAGTGGTCATGCTGTGGTGACAGTGGCCATGCTGTGGTGACAATGACCATGCTGTGGTGACAATGACAGTGCTATGGTGACAATGCTGTGGTGACAGTGGTCATGCTGTGGTGACAATGCTCTGGTGACAGTAGCCGTGCTGTGGTGACAATGACAGCGCTGTGGGGACAGTGGCCATGCCGCGGTGACAATGACAGCGCTGTGGTGACAGTGGTCATGCTGTGGTGACAGTGGTCATGCTGTGGTGACAATGACAATGACGTGGTGACAATGCTGTGGTGACAATGGCCGTGCTGTGGGGACAATGACGATGACGTGGTGACAGTGATGATGTTGTGACGATGACAATGCTGTGGTGACAATGACAAGGCTGTGGGGACAGTGGTCATGCTGTGGTGACAATGACAATGTCGTGACGATGCTGTAGTGACAGTGGCAATGCCGTGGTGACAATGGTGCTGTGGTGACAATGACAGTACTGTGGTGACAGTGACAATGCCGTGGTGACAATGGCCATGCTGTGCTGACAGCGCTGTGGTGACAATGGCTGTGCTGTGGTGACAATGGCTGTGCTGTGGTGACAATGACAGCTCTGTGGGGACAATGACAATGTGGTGACAATGACAATGCTGTGGTGACCACGGGGATGCTGAGGTGACAGTGATGATGCTGTGGTGACAATGATGATGTCATCACAATGACGATGTGGTGACAATGACAAGGCTGTGGTGACAATGATGACGCTATGGTAACAATGGCAATGCCATGGTGACAGTGACAATGCCATAGTGACAATGACAAGGCTGTGGTGACAGTGATGATGTGGTGACAATGATGATGTCATCACAATGACGATGTGGTGACAATGACAGTGCCATGGTGACAATGGCAATGCCATGGTGACAGTGACAATGTCGTGGTGGCAATGGTGATGCTGTGGTAACAATGACAAGGCTGTGGTGACAATGACAATGCCATAGTGACAATGACAAGGCTGTGGTGACAATGATGATGTGGTGACGATGTTGTGGTGACAATGACAACGCCATAGTGACAATGACAATGCCGTGGTGTCAACGACGATGCCATGGTGACAATGACAATGCTGTGGTGACAATGCTGTGGTGACAATACCGTAGTGACAATGACAATGCCATGGTGACAATGACGATGCCGTGATGACAATGACAACACTGTGATGACAAGGATGATGCCATGATGACAATGCCGTGGTGACAATGACAACGCTGTGATGACAACAACGATGCCGTGGTGACAATGACAGTGCTGTGGTGACAATGACAATGTCATAGTGATAGTGACAGTGCTGTAGTGACAATGACGATGCCATAGTGACAATGATGATGCCGTGGTGACAATGACAATGCCGTGGTGACAATGACAACACCGTGGTGACAATGATGATGCCATGGTGACAATGCC
Organism: Periparus ater; assembly: GCA_032357785.1. Classification (NCBI taxonomy): domain Eukaryota; kingdom Metazoa; phylum Chordata; class Aves; order Passeriformes; family Paridae; genus Periparus; species Periparus ater. The sequence continues at coordinate 72,888,356 of CM063608.1, read as the reverse complement.
ATGGTGACAATGACAAAGCCGTGGTGACAATGCTGTGGTGACAATGCTGTAGTGACAATGACAATGCTGTAGTGACAATGACAAAGCCGTGGTGACAATGCCGTGGTGACAACGATGCTGTGGTAACAATGACAAAGCCGTGGTGACAATGCTGTGGTGACAATACCATAGTGACAATGACAATGCCATGGTGACAACGACGATGCCGTGATGACAATGCCAACGCTGTGGTGACAATGACGGTACCGTGATGACAATGACAACGCTGTGGTAGCAATGCTGTGGTGACAATACCGTAGTGACAATGACAATGCTGCGGTGACAACGACGATGCCGTGATGACAATGACAACGCTGTGATGACAACAACGATGCTGTGGTGACAATGACAGTGCTGTGGTGACAACGACAATGTCATAGTGATAGTGACAGTGCCGTAGTGACAATGACAATGCCGTGGTGACAATGCTGTAGTGACAATGACAACGCTGTGGTGACAACACCGTGGTGACAGTGCTGTAGTGACAATGACAACGCTGTGGTGACAATGCCGTGCTAACAATGACGATGCCATGGTGACAATGACAACGCCGTGGTGACAATGATGATGCCATGGTGACAATGCCGTGGTGACAATGACAAAGCCGTGGTGACAATGCCGTGGTGACAATACTGTAGTGACAATGACAATGCTGTAGTGACAATGACGATGCCGTGGTGACAATGACGATGCCGTGGTGACAATGCCGTGGTGACAACGATGCTGTGGTGACAATGACAATGCTGTGGTGACAATGCTGTGGTGACAATACTGTGGTGACAATACCGTAGTGACAATGACAATGCCATGGTGACAACAACGATGCCGTGATGACAATGCCAACGCTGTGGTGACAATGACGGTACCGTGATGACAATGACAACGCTGTGGTAGCAATGCTGTGGTGACGATACCGTAGTGACAATGACAATGCTGTGGTGACAATGACAACGCTGTGATGACAACAACAATGCCGTGGTGACAATGACAGTGCTGTGGTGACAATGACAATGTCATAGTGATAGTGACAGTGCCGTAGTGACAATGACAATGCCGTGGTGACAATGCCGTGGTGACAATGCTGTAGTGACAATGACAACGCTGTGGTGACAATGCCGTGGTGACAATGACGATGCCGTGGTGACAATGACAATGCTGTAGTGACAATGATGATGCCATGGTGACAATGCCGTGGTGACAATGACAAAGCCGTGGTGACAATGCTGTAGTGACAATGACAATGCTGTAGTGACAATGACGATGCCGTGGTGACAATGACAAAGCTGTGGTGACAACGATGCCGTGGTAACAATGACAAAGCCGTGGTGACAATGCTGTGGTGACAATACCGTAGTGACAATGACAATGCTGCGGTGACAACAACGATGCCATGGTGACAATGACAGTGCTGTGGTGACAACGACAATGTCATAGTGATAGTGACAGTGCTGTAGTGACAATGACAGTGCCATAGTGACAATGATGATGCTGTGGTGACAATGACAACGCTGTGGTGAAAATGCTGTGGTGACAATGCTGTAGTGACAATGACAATGCCGTGGTGACAATGACAACGCCGTGGTGACAATCCCGTGGTGACAACGCCGTGGTGACAATGCTGTAGTGACAATGACAGTGCTGTAGTGACAATGACAACACTGTGGTGACAATGCCATGGTGACAATGCCGTAGTGACAATGACGATGCTATGGTGATAATGCCATAGTGACAATGACAATGGCGTGGTGACAACACTGTGGTGACAATGCTGTAGTGACAATGACAACGCTGTGGCGACAATGCTGTAGTGACAATGACAATGCTGTGGTGACAGTGATGATGTTGTGATGATGACAATGCTGTGGTGACAATGACAATGCCATGGTGACAATCCCGTGGTGACAACGCCGTGGTGACAATATCGAGTCCTGGGTCACCCCTTCCGTGTTCACTCCGGGCCAAGCCCCTGGGATGGGATTTTCTGGGATTTTTCCATCTCTGAGGATCTCCAGGTGTTGTCCCACTCAGGAGGTGACAGAGGTGGCCCCTCCCACACCGGACGTGGTGGCACCAACCCCACCCTGGTTCTGCCACACCCACCCGACCCTAAAACCATCCCAAACCTTCCAAATCCTTAAAAACCTTGGGAATGTGAAATCCCAGCAGGAAGCGACCCCAAATTCTGAGTCTTGTGCTGCCCTTTCAGAGGCCGCTATGAGCCGGTGTCACCCGGCGTCCCCCGGTGTCACCCGGTGTCACCCATGGCTGCCGGGGCTCCGCGAGGTGCCGGGAGCTCTGGATCCGGGGCAGCTTTTCCCATGGGAAAAGCTTTTCCAACCAAACCATCCCGGCCACGGCCGCTCCCCGCGCCTGGCGCCGGCACGGGAGGTGACGTTTCAGGCGGTGGCCTTGGGGACAAAATGTCCTGGAGCATCCCGGGGTCCATCCCAGCAGATCCAAACTGGGAATACTGGGATCCGGGGGTGTCATTCCCTACGGGGCCGGGTGTCACCCGGGGTCCCCTCCCTCATCCCGAGCCGAGGGTTTTCGGGAATCTTCTGGAATCGGTGCCCGTCTCCAGCGGCACCGGAAATTTGGGAATTCCGGGCTTTTACGAGCCCTGCCAGGATCCCACCCTGGGAATCCTGGCTGGGAATCCTCCGGGATCCCGGTGACATCGGAACGTCCCTTTCCACGTCCCCATCCCTTCCATCCGTTCTCCCGCTTTTCCCCCGGAGCAATTCCACCGATTTTAAGGATCATCCCTTCTCCATCCTCTCTTCCTGCAATCCCTGCAATTCTCCGGGCTCCGCGCCCTCCTCATCCAGCCCCCGTTTTCCCTGTTTTCCTACACATCCCGCCGGAATCCGGCCCTTCCAGCCATCCCACAGAGTTCCCGGGTTTTTTTCCCCCCTTTTTGGGAATGTCACAGCCTTTCATCTCCCAAATTTTGGGATGTCGAACGCTCGAAACGCTTCCCGGGAAGTCGGCGGTGAACGGAATTTTTAGTGACGGTGGCGGCTCTCCCGCAGTGTCCGAGTTCTCCGGGGTTTTTTTATGGAATTGCTGTGAATTCAGGGAATAACGGGAGCAGGGTTAGGTAAGAGGGAGTGACCCAGTTTGGGATGCATTTTCCAGGCTCTGGAATTGTCCAGAGAAGGGAAGCGTCAGCTGAATGTCCCTCAGGAGCTGCTGGGAGCTGGAGGTGGCCTGGAGTCCCACAGGGGTGGGGACAGGGAGGTGACCTGGAATTCCAAATGGGGACATTGAGGTGTCCTGGAATTCTGCAGGGATGGGACAAGAAGGTGATCTGTAGTCCCCAGAGGGGACACTGAGGTGTCCTGGAATCTGGGAACGGGGACCCTGAGGTGTCCTGGAGTCCCACAGGGATGGGACCCTGGAATTCTGCAGGGATGGTGACAGGGAGGTGACCTGGAATTCCAAATGGGGACATTGAGGTGTCCTGGAATTCTGCAGGGATGGGGACAGGGAGGTGACCTGGAATTCCAAATGGGGACATTGAGGTGTCCTGGAATTCTGCAGGGATGGGGACAGGGAGGTGACCTGGAATTCTGCAGGGGTGGGGACACTGAGGTGACCTGGAATTCCAAATGGGGACATTGAGGTGTCCTGGAATTCTGGAGGGATGGGGACAGGGAGGTGACCTGGAATTCTGCAGGGGTGGGGACACTGAGGTGACCTGGAATTCCAAATGGGGACATTGAGGTGTCCTGGAATTCTGGAGGGATGGGGACAGGGAGGTGACCTGGAATTCTGCAGGGATGGGGACAGGGAGGTGTCCTGGAGTCCCACGGGGATGGGGACAGGGAGGTGGCCTGGAATTCCAAATGGGGATATTGAAGTGTCCTGGAATTCTGCAGGGATGGGACCCTGGAATTCTGCAGGGATGGGACAAGAAGGTGATCTGGAGTCCCCAGAGGGGACACTGAGGTGTCCTGGAATCTGGGAATGGGGACCCTGAGGTGTCCCGGAATCTGGGAACGGGGGCACTGAGGTGTCCTGGAATCTGGGAATGGAGACCCTGAGGTGTCCTGGAATCTGGGAATGGGGACACTGAGGTGTCCTGGAATCTGGGAACGGGGACCCTGAGGTGTCCCAGAGTCCCACAGGGACGGGAGCACCGATGTTCCCGATCCCTCCCAGCCCTTCCGGCGGCTCCGGATCCGTGGGATTTGGAGGATCAGCTGCCATTCGGGAATCATCCTGGAATCCCTCCCTCCCCACATTCATCCTGAATTCCCAGCAATTCCATGCGAGCTCAGGGAATTCCCCGCTCCCTGTGGGAATCCTCCGTGGGAAGGCCGGGAAGCGCCGATCCACGGCTTTTTCCGTAGCTCTAACTCCGGGCTCTGTCTCCTCCCAAGCCGGGCGTCCACGGAAGGACCTTTGAGCCGAGGGACTGGGAAAGAGCCCAAGGAATTCTGAGCTGGGAACGTCAGGTCCCGGTTGGGGCCGGTGACGATCCCAGGGACACCGGGATGGTGACAATGCCAAGGGGACAATTCCCTTCATCCGCGGTGGCCCTCGGTGGCCGCGCCCAGGAGCAGCTTCCTCGTGTTTCACCCAAATCCCTGGAATTGTCGAGGTTGGAAAACCCCTCTGGTCCCACCGAGTCCGACTGTTCCCAGCGCTGCCCCGTGTCCCCGTCCGCGCGGATTTTCATCCCGCCGGGAATGGGGATTCCGCCCCTTCCCTTGGGCATCCCCTTCCCACTCTTCCTCAGCTTTTCGGGAAGGAATTTTCCCGGAATCCAGCTTCACCTCCAGGTGATTCCCTCTCATTCCCTGGGAGCAGAGCCCACCCTGCCCCGGCTGGAATTCCCGACCGGGATTCCTGGAGTGGCGGCGGCGGCGGCGGGATCCTGGGAAAATCCGGGATCCTGGAAAACGCCGCCGAGCCGCGGGATGTGCCGGGAGCCGCGCGCGAGGCCGAGCGCGTCGCGGGTGTGACATCCGTGTCCCCAATAAAGCTGACGGTGACCGTGACGGGGGTGTGTGTGTCATTCCCACGGCCATTCCCAGGATTTTGGGATCCGCGTTCCGCTCCCGGAGCCGCCTCCGGCTCCGCGTTCGCTGCTCCAGCGCTCCGGGCGACATTCCCGCGAAATTCCCGCCACGTTCCCTGTGTCCCGTGCCCGGGATTGGTCACCCATCCACAATCCCGATGGGATCCATCTTCCCAACCTCTGGGAATCACCGGGAGCATTCCCGAACATCCCAAAAAATCCTGCCCTGGCTGTTTTGTCTTTTCCAGCCCATTGGAATGGTTTAATTCTGTTTAATTCCCAGGAATTTGGGATGCGGAGGGCCCAGGATTTGTCCGGGTCATTCCCAGGTAGAGCTTTGTCTTTTCCTCTGGAATTCGGAAGGAGGCTCCAAGCCCAGAACTCCGGGAGTTTTGCCCATCCCGAGGTTTTTTCCGGTTAAATCCTGGCCAGGGATTTCCAGCTTTTCCAAGAGTTTTCCTTGGCATTGATAAATCTCCGAGGCAGCTTCCGGGAGAGTTCCGAGGTTTGGGGGCTCCAGAGCTTTTCCAAGGGTTCCCAGGGACATCCCAATGGTTTGGGGCTGCGGATCCGAGCTCATGGAAGCTTTGCCAAGGGTTCCCAGGGATTCCCAGGAAAATTCCAATGGTTTGGAGCTGGGGCTGCAGATCTGAGCTCAGGGAAGGTTTTCCAAGGATTCCCAGGGATTCCCAGGAGCATCCCGATGGTTTGAGGCTGCGGATCCGAGCTCAGGGAAGATTTTCCAGGGATTCCCAGGAGCATCCCAATGGTTTGGGGCTGCGGATCCGAGCTCAGGGAAGCTTTTCCAAGGGTTTCCAGGGATTCCCGGGAGCATCCCGATGGTTTGGGACTGCGGATCCGAGCTCAGGGAAGCTTTTCCAAGGATTCCCAGGGACATCCCGACGGTTTGGGGCTGCGGATCCGAGCTCAGGGAAGATTTTCCAAGGGGTTCTGGCTCCTCAGAACTTCCAGGAACATTCCAAATGTCCCGGTTTGAGGCTCCGGATCTGGACTCGGGGGAGTTTTTCCAAGGGGTTCCAGCTCCTGGGGACTTCCGGGAGCATCCCAAATATCCCGGTTTGGAGCTCTGGATCCGAGGGAAGCTTTTCCAAGGGTTTTTTTGTGTCTTTGCTTGTTCCTTTGTTTCTCTTTAACCCCAAAAGGCTCCCGGGAAGCGGAAGTCGAGCTTCCAAAGGGAGCGATTCCGGTGCTGCTCTGCAATTCCATGAATTCCTCTGTATTCCCGCAGATCTGAGGGAGAAGGAGAAGAAACTTGAGCCCTTTTGGGGTTTGAGTTCCTTTTAGGGTAAAGCTGCCTCTTTTTCTCCGATCCTAAATGAATTCCGTGTCCCGGAAGTGGCGTCACATCCCAGCAAAAGCTTGGAAAAACACCCCCTGTTTCCTTGTAGGCTTGGGGGCTTTCCCGGGGAAATTCCCACGTGATTCAGGGATTTGGGATGAGAACCCAGGGAATTGGGAATTGGGGAGGGAAGGAAAAAGGGGGATTGGAATCGTGGAGTGAGGGAGGGTGGGAATAGAGGGACGGGGATGAGGTGGCCACTTTGGGAGAGGAGGTGGCCTGGATTGGGAATGAGGTGACCGGGATTGGGAATGAGGTGACCGGGATTGGGAATGAGAGGATGAGGATTGGGATGGAGGTTCCAGGATTGGGATGGAGGTGCCAGGATTGGGATGGAGATTCCAGGATTGGGAATGAGGTGACCAGGAACAGGATGGAGGTTCCAGGATTGGGATGGAGGTGTCAGGATTGGGAATGAGGTTCCAGAATTGGGAATGAGGTTCCAGGATCGGGATGGAGGTTCCAGGACCAGGAATGAGGTTCCAGGATCGGGAATGAGGTTCCAGGATCAGGATGGAGGTTCCAGGACCAGGAATGAAGTTCCAGAATTGGGAATGAGGTTCCAGGATGGGGATGGAGGTTCCAGGATCAGGAATGAGGTTCCAGGATCAGGAATGAGGTTCAGGATCAGGATGGAGGTTCCAGGACCAGGAGTGAGGTTCTAGGATCAGGAATGAGGTTCCAGGATTGGGATGGAGGTTCAGGATCAGGATGGAGGTTCCAGGACCAGGAATGAGGTTCCAGGACCAGGAATGAGGTTCCAGTATCAGGAATGAGGTTCCAGGATTGGGATGGAGGTTCAGGATCAGGATGGAGGTTCCAGGACCAGGAATGAGGTTCCAGAATTGGGAATGAGGCTCCAGTATCAGGAATGAGGTTCCAGGATTGGGATGGAGGTTCAGGATCAGGATGGAGGTTCCAGGACCAGGAATGAGGTTCCAGGATGGGGATGGAGGCGGCCACGCTGCCGACGGCCACAACCCCGGCCTTCTCCACCCTGCCCCCCACAGGGCTCCATGGATTCCACTTCCCGTGGGAAGAGGCTTCTCCAGAGGTCCCAGGCACAGTGGGATCTCCTCTGGCTTTCCATGGGATTTTCCCAGCTCCTCAAAGGACATCCCAGGGACTTTTCCCCCCAGCAGGGCCTTGGGAGAGCTCAGGGAGGTTGAGCCGTGGAAAACCGGGAATTCTGGGGAGGTCGATCCCAGCCCTGGATCCCAGATGACCCCGCGGGATGCGGGAAGGGTTTGATGCCTACAAGGAGACAGGGTCCCAGCACGTGTCCTGTCCCGGTGTCCCCGTGTCCGCGCGTCACCGCTCCGCTGGCTTCTCCCATCCCACCCATCGCACTCATCCCAAGGAAACGGGACTCGGGATTCCCGGGGAATTTGGGAAGAGCAGCGAGGGCTGCCTGGAGCTCCGTGGGATGAGCTCCAGGTCCTGAGGAACCAAGAGGGAAAAGCGTTCCCGGCTCGGGATGTTCCCGTCAAACAGGGATTTGCCACCTTTTCCTTGGAAATGGCCAGGAAAGGGCTTTTCCTTGGAGAAATCCAGAGGGATCCGTTCCAGGAGGGAGCTCCGGGTGTTCCTCAGGATCCCTCACGGGAAGAGATTGGCTTGGGAAGGCCCAGGGGAAACGCTGGAGGAATCAGGAATTTTCCTATGGATTCCAGCCCTGAATTCCCTTTTCCTGCCAGGATCAGAGAAGGGAAGAAGGGAATTTTAGTCACGATATCCCTGACCCTGCCAGAGCTCCCTGCCGGAGCTTCCAGGACACCGGGAATGCTCCGGATTGTCCCAGGGCAGAGCTCATGGATAAATCCCAATCCCAAAATCGCCCCGGAAAAATCCCAGCCGGAGCCTGAGACCCCCTTGGGTCCCCATCCCTGCTCCGGCAGGGTTCCCTTGGGAAGTCCTTCCCAAAAATTCCCAAATCCACCTTCCCAAATGTTCCCAGACTCCGCTCCCAACTTTTGGCATTCCCGAGGTGTCCCCAGCACAGCTCCGGCATTTCCGCTGCAGGAAGGGATAAAATTGGGAATAATCCTGGGGTTCTGGGGACGTTGGGAGCCGCCATTCCAAACCTGGGAGCTCCTGGTCCTTATCCAAGCGGGATGAGGCCGTTCCCTCCTTTCTGACAGCGCAGCCGGGAGGGATCCGGGGGAAATTCCGCAGGTAATTCCCTCTGGGAAGCACCGAATCCCCGGGAACATCCCGTGGCCTTTGGGGGTGGCCGATGGCACCGTCACTGTCACCAGCCCCGGGGGGACATGGAAAAAACTTGGGAATTTTGTGTCGGCTGCTCGGTGTTGTTCTGGCTGTGGGGCATTTTTCTCATGCGTTTGTTGTTTCCTTCCTTTCCCAAATCCCTCTTTCCGATGTCCCTGCCTTTCCCAAATCCCCGCTTTTCCCAAATCCCTGCTCTTTTCCCAAATCCCTGACTTTCCCAAATTCCTCTTTCCCGAATTCCTGCTCCTTTCCCAAATTCCTGCTCCTTTCCCAAATCCTCACCTTTCCCAAATCCTTGTTCCTGCCCAAATCCTTCCCCTTCCTACATCCCTGCAATTCCCAAATATCTGCTCCTTTCCCAATTCCCTGATCCTTCCCAAATTCCTCTTTCCCAAATTCCTGCTCCTTTCCCAAATCCTCCCCTTTCCCAAATCCCTGCTCCGTCCCAAATTCCTGCTCCTTCCCAAATCCTTCCCCTTCCTACATCCCTGAAATTCCCATTTCCCTGCTCCTTTCCCAAATCCCTGCCTTTCCCAAATCCTCGCCTCTCCCAAATCCCTCCACCTTTTCCAAATCCCCACCTTTCCCAATTCCCTGCTCCTTTCCCAAATCCCTGCTCCTTCCCAAATTCCTCTTTCCCAAATCCCTGCTGCTTTCCCATTTCCCTCCTCCTTTCCCAAATCCCTGCTGCTTTCCCAAATCCCTGCCTTTCCCAAATTCCTGCTCTTTCCCAAATTCCTCTTTCCCAAATCCCTGCTCCTTTCCCATTTCCCTCCTCCTTTCCCAAATCCCCGCCTTTCCCAAATCCCTGCTCCTTTCCCAAATCCCTGCTCCTTTCCCAAATTCCCCTCCTTCCCAAAAACCTTTCCCAAATCCCTGCTCCCTTCCCTCTTTTCCCAGCAGCTCTGTCGCTGTCCCACCCTCCAGGCTTTGGCTGAATCCATGCAATTCCAACCGCCCCATTCCCGGCCGGCCACGCCCTCCCCCATCCCACGGGAACCATCCCAGATTTTTCCCCCCTCTCCCACCCCAATTCCCACCCCCTGGAATTTCAAACCCAACCGGGGCTCTCCACTCAGGGAACAACCGGGACAACCCCAGGCCGGACTCCCGCGGTTCTCCCGGCCGCGAATCCCTCGGGATCGACGTCCGGTGGCTTCTTTTCCGTGTGGCGCTTCCCGGACCGGAGCTAACATTTCTCTCATTGCCTCTTTTCCTGCTTCCATGTGCATGTCCCGCTGCTCTGTCCTAGATCCGCCTCTGGCCTCCGGAGGGTGGGCGAGTTGTGTAAGTGAGCACGTTCCCATTCCATAGCTCCATCCCACCGGGAATGTTCCCATTCCTCGCCCCTCCCGGCTCCGGGATGTCCCTCGGGAGCATGGCCCTGTCCTCCTCCTCCTCCTCCTCTTCCCCGTGCTGTGGTGGCTCTTCCCGCTGGTGTTCCTGCTGAGGAAATTCCCCTCGGGAATCCCGGGGGGTTGGGGAGTGAGACTTCGGAGAGGTCTGGGAAGGGTGGGAGAGAAACCGGGAAGTGGGAAGGGATCCCAGGAAAAGTGAGAAGGATCCCAGGAAAGATCCCAGGAAGGGTGGGAAAAGATCCCAGGAAGTGGGAAAGGATCCCAGGAAAGATCCCAGAAAGGGTGGGAGAGACACCGGGAAGTGGGAGAGGATCCCAGGAAAGGTGGGAAAGGATCCCAGGAAAGATCCCAGGAAGGGTGGGAAAGGATCCCAGGAAGTGGGAGAAGATCCTGGGAAAGATCCCAGGAAGGGTGGGAGAGACACAAGGAAGTGGAAAAGGATCCCAGGAAGTGGGAAAGGGTCTCAGGAAGTGGGAAAGAGTCTCAGGAAGTGGGAAAGGATCCCAGGAAAGATCCCAGGAAGGATGGGAGAGACAGCAGGAAGTGGGAGAGGATCCCAGGAAAGATCCCAGAAAGGGTGGGAGCGACACCAGGAAGTGGAAAAGGAACCCAGGGAGTGGGAGAAGATCCCAGGAAGTGGGAAAGGATCCCAGGAAGTGGAAAAGGGTCTCAGGAAGTGGGAAATGGTCTCAGGAAGTGGGAAAGGATCCCAGGAAAGATCCCAGGAAGGATGGGAGAGACACCAAGAAGCGGAAAAGGATCCCAGGGAGTGGGAGAAGATCCCAGGAAGTGGGAAAGGGTCTCAGGAAGTGGGAGAGGATCCCAGGAAAGGTGGGAGACACCCAAGGAAGAGTGGGAGAGACAGCAGGAAGTGGGAAAGGATCCCAGGAAGTGGAAAAGGGTCTCAGGAAGTGGGAAAAGGTCTCAGGAAGTGGGAAAGGATCCCAGGAAAGATCCCAGGAAGGGTGGGAGACACCCAAGGAAGAGCGGGAGAAGATCCCAGGAAAGATCCCAGGAAAGATCCCAGGAAAGATCCCAGGAAAGTGGGAAGGGATCCCAGGAAGTGGGAAAAGATCCCAGGAAGGATGGGAGAGACACCAGGAAGTGGCAAAGGATCCCAGGAAAGGTGTGAAGGACCCCGGGAATGATGGAAGAGACTCCAGGAAAGATCAGAGGAGACCCGGGGAAGGACATTGGGAATGGGGGGGCGGAGCATCCCCATTCCCGATCCCCGTAAACCTCGGATGCGGCCACGGATGCTCCAGGATCCATCCGCGATTCCCCAGCTCCCCCTCCGGAGCAAAAATTCCATGAGCCAGAGGTGGGAGCTGCTGGGATCCTGCTGCATCCCGATCCCCCTGGGGAAGGGGCCCAGAGCAGGAAAATCGGGATCCGGGAATTCCCCCTCTCTTCTCCCAGCAGCTTCCAGAGCTTCTGGAATCCCTTCCCGAGCCGGAGGGATCCCTGGAAAAGCTGTTCCCGCTCCAGCTCCCTTGGAGTGGAAGGAGCAATCCATGGGATTGGGTGGGGGAAATCCATGGGAATCCCTGGGAATCCCTGGGAATCCATGGGAATCCATGGGAAACCATGGGATTGGGTGGGGGAATCCATGGGAATCCCTGGGAATCCATGGGAATCCATGGGAAACCATGGGATTGGGTGGGGGAATCCATGGGAATCCCTGGGAATCCCTGGGAATCCCTGGGAATCCATGGGAAACCATGGGAAACCATGGGAATCCATGGGAATCCATGGGAATCCATGGGATTGGGCGGGTGGGGAGGGAATCCATGGGATTGGGAGGGCCGGAGAATTCCCCCTGGGAATTTCCCAGCGTGCATGGCCGGCTCTGTGCTCCTGGTTGTGCTTCCTCCGTGTTGTCCCCGTGTCCCGTCCTCGTGTCCCGTTGTTCCGTGTGCGGAGCTCCGGCTCCATCCGTGTCCCAGCTCCCGGAGCCCTTCCCGGGGGTGATTTTTGTGGTTTTTTTTTTTTTTCCTTGTCCTTTTCCGCCAAGCGCTGAATTCCCGAGGCCGCGGCCCCATCCCGGGAGAGCGGAGCCGGATCCCGACGCTCCAGGAATGCCGGGGGCTGCGTTCCCGGGGATTTGCTCTGCTCCCGGGTGGGATGCTCGGAAGCCTCCGGCCTGCTCCGGAACTTTCCGGGAGCACCCGGAGCGGGGTCGTTCCGGAGGCCGCGGGGGGCTGATCCCATCGGATCCAGCCGTGGATTCGTTCCCTCGGTGCCGGCACCGGTGTCACGGAAATTTGGGATATTTGGGGGACACCGGGGGGTGTCCGTCCCCTGTGTTGGCACCGGGGGCTCTTGGATCATCCAATGGATCGTTCTGGGAGTCATCCCGGGCTCATCCCGAGGTTCATCCCAAGGTTCCTCCCAAGGTTCCTCCCGAGGTTCCTCCCAAGCTTTCTCCCAGAGTTCATCCCAGGGCTCACCCCAGGGTTTTTCCGAAGTTTCTTCCCTGGGCTCATCCTGAGGTTCCTCCCAGTTCTCATCCCAGGGCTCATCCCAAGCTTCATCCTGAGGTTCCTCCCAAGGTTCCTCCCAGGGCTCATCCCGAGGTTCTTCCTGAGGTTCCTCCCAGGGCTCATCCCAAGGTTTGTCCTGAGGTTCCTCCCAAGGTTTGTCCTCCTGAGGTTCCTCCCAAGGTTCTTCCCAGGGCTCATCCCGAGGTTCTTCCTGAGGTTCCTCCCAAGGTTCCTCCCAAGGTTTGTCCTGAGGTTCCTCCCAAGGTTCCTCCCAAGGTTTGTCCTCCTGAGGTTCCTCCCAAGGTTCCTCCCAAGGTTTGTCCTCCTGAGGTTCCTCCCAAGGTTCTTCCCAGGGCTCATCTTGAGGTTCCTCCTGAGGTTTCTCCCAGGGCTCATCCTGAGCTTCATCCCGAGGTTCCTCCTGAGGTTCCTCCCAAGGTTTGTCCTGAGGTTCCTCCCAAGTTTCTTCCCAGGGTTTATCCCGAGGTTCATCTGAGATTTATCCCGAGGTTCCTCCTGAGGTTCTTCCCAGGGCTCATCCCAAGGTTCCTCCCAAGGTTTGTCCTGAGGTTCCTCCCAAGGTTCTTCCTGAGGTTCCTCCCAAGGTTCTTCCCAGGGCTCATCCCGAGGTTCCTCCCAAGGTTTGTCCTGAGATTCCTCCCAAGGTTCTTCCCAGAGCTCATCCCAAGGTTCCTCCTGAGGTTCCTCCCAGGGCTCATCCCGAGGTTCCTCCCAGGGCTCCTCCCGCAGCTTCCGGGTTCAGGGCAGCAGGAATTCTGTCTCCTGCTCCCACACCTGATCCCGGATCCTTTGCCATGGCCATGTCCCAACCCCCAGAATGACCGGGATCAGGAAAACTTCGGACAGTGTTTGATCCTGGCCCAGTATCCCTGTCCAGTTCCCAGTATCCATGTCCAGTTCCCAGTATCCCTGCCCAGTTCCCAGTATCCCTGCCCAGTTCCCAGTATCCCTGTCCAGTTCCCGGTATCCGTGTCTAGTTCCCAGTATCCCTGCCCAGCTCCCAATATCCCTGTCCATTTCCCAGTATCCCTGCCCAGTTCCCAGTATCCCTGTTCAACTCCCAGTATCCGTGTCCAGTTCCCAGTATCCGTGTCCAGTTCCCAGTATCCCTGCCCAGTTCCCAGTATCCCTGTTCAACTCCCAGTATCCCTGTCCAGTTCCCAGTATCCCTGTCCAGTTCCCAGTATCCCTGTCCAGTTCCCAGTATCCCTGTCCAGCTCCCAGTATCCATGTCCAGCTCCCAGTATCCCTGTCCAGTTCCCAGTATCCCTGTGTCCATTTCCCAGTATCCCTGTCCAGTTCCCAGTATCCGTATCCAGCTCCCAGTACCCCTGTCCAGCTCCCAGTATCCCTGCCCAGTTCCCAGTATCCCTGTCCAGTTCCCAGTATCCCTGTCCAGTTCCCAGTATCCCTGCCCAGCTCCCAGTATCCCTGTCCAGTTCCCAGTATCCCTGTGTCCATTTCCCAGTATCCCTGTCCAGTTCCCAGTATCCCTGTCCAGTTCCCAGTATCCCTGTCCAGTTCCCAGTATCCCTGCCCAGTTCCCAGTATCCCTGTCCAGTTCCCAGTATCCCTGCCCAGTTCCCAGTATCCCTGTCCAGTTCCCAGTATCCCTGCCCAGTTCCCAGTATCCCTGCCCAGCTCCCAGTATCCCTGTCCAATTCTCAGGAAAAGCCAGGGGCAGGGTCAGGGTGAGGATCAGGACCAAGATCAGGGTTGGGATTGGGGTCAGGATCAGAGTTAGGATTGGGATCGGGATCAGGATCAGGATCAGGATTAGGATCAAGATCAGGGTCAAGACTGGGGTCAGGATCAGAGTTAGGATTGGGATTGGGATCCAGATCAGGATCAGGATCAGGGCTGGGATTGGGGTCAGGATCAGAGTTAGGATTGGGATCAGGGCCTGGGTCAAGGTTAGGATTGGGATTGGGATGCAGATCAGGGTCAGGACCAGAGTCAGGATCACCTCTGAATTAGGATCAGGATTGGGGCCAGGTTTAGGATCAGGGTCGGGATCAGGGTCAGGATCAGGATCAGGATTGGGATTAGAGTCGGGATCAGGATCGGGATCAGGGTCAGGATCAGGGTTAGGGTTATGTTTGGGATCAGGGTCAGGATCAGGGTTTGGGCCCAGGTTTGGATCAGGGTCAGGATCAGGGTCGGGATCAGGATTGGGATCAGGGTCAGAATCAGGATCAGGATCAGGGTTAGGGTTATGATTGGGATCAGGGTCAGGATCAGGTTCGGGATCGGGGTTGGGATCGGGGTTGGGATCGGGCTCAGGATCAGGATCAGGTTTGGGATCAGGATTAGGATCAGGATTAGGATCACGGTTGGGATCAGGATAAGGATCAGGGTTAAGGTTACGTTTGGGATCAGCACTGGTGGAAGGTCCAAAGAAAGGACAGAAGATCCATCGGCTCCATTGGATGGAAAATTCAGAGGAAGCTCCTTGGGAAGGTTGGGAAAAGCACCGTTGGAAAGTTGGGAAAAAATCCACAGGAAGGTCGGAAAAGATTCGTGGAAGATCCATGAGAAGTTCAGGAAAATGTCCAGAGGAAGATCGGGAAGATCCATGGGAAGACTGGATGAAAGATCCATTGGAAGATCGGGAAGATCCATGGGAAGATCGGGAAGATCCATGGGAAGGTCAGGAAGATCCATGGGAAGTTTGGGAGAAGATTGGAAGAAGATCCATGGGAAGGTTGGATGAAAAATCCATGGGAAGATCGAGAAGATCCATGGGAAGATCGGGAAGATCCATGGGAAGATCGGGAAGATCCATGGGAAGATCGGGAAGATCCATGGGAAGATCGAGAAGATCCATGGGAAGATCAGGAAGATCCATGGGAAGATCGGGAAGATCCATGGGAAGATCGGGAAGATCCATGGAAAGGTTTGGGAGAAGATTGGAAGAAGATCCATGGGAAGGTTGGATGGAAGATCCATGGGAAGATTGGGAAGATCCATGGGAAGATCAGGAAGATCCATGGAAAGGTTTGGGAGAAGATTGGAAGAAGATCCATGGGAAGGTTGGATGAAAAATTCGTGGGAAGATCGGGAAGATCCATGGGAAGATCGGGAAGATCCATGGGAAGGTTGGGAGAAGGTCCAAGGTGGGGGAGAAAGCTGCGATGGGAATTGCGGGAGACAATTCCAAGGATTTCTGGGCCACCACGGAGCAGCAGCACGGGAGCGTCAGCGAGGAACAGGGAACGATCCAAACGATCCCAGGAACGATCAAAAAAATACCAGGAGCAATCACAGGGATCCCAGAAATGATCCCAGAGATCCCAGGAATGATCCAAACAATACCAGGAACGATCCCGGTGATCCCAGGAAAGATCAAAATAATCCAGGAACGATCTGAGTGATTCCAGGAGCGATCCCAGCGATCCCAAGAATGATCCCAATAATCCAGGAGTGATCCCAGTGATCCCAAGAATTATCCAAATTCTCCAGGAGCAATCCCAGTGATCCCAGTGATCCCAGGAATGATCCCAGGAACAATCCCAGTGATCCCAGGAGCAATCCCAGTGATTCCAGTAACAACCCCAGAGATCCCAGGAATTATCCAAATAATCCCAGAATGATCCCAGCAATCCCAGGAGTGATTCCAGCAATCCCAGGAGTGATCCAAATAATCCAGGAGAGATCCCAGTGATCCCAGGAATTATCCAAATAATCCAGGAGTGATCCCAATAATCCAGAATGATCCCAATGATCCCAGTGATCCCAGGAGTGATTCCAGCAATCCCAGGAGTGATCCAAATAATCTGGGAATGATCAAAGCGATCCCAGGAGCGATCCAAATAATCCAGGAGCGATCCCAGCAATCCCAGGAGTGTTCCAAATAATCCAGGAATGATCCAAATAATCCAGGAGCGATCCAAATAATGCAGGAGCGATCCCAATAATCCAGGAGTGATCCCAGTGATCCCAGGAGTGATCCCAGCAATCCCAGGAGCGATCCAAATAATCCAGGAGTGATCCAAATAATCCAGAAGTGATCCCAATAATCCAGGAGTGTTCCCAGTGATCCCAGGAGCAATCCCAGGAGCAATTCCAGCAATCCCAGGAGCGATCCAAATAATCCAGGAGCGATCCCGGTGATCCCAAGAATGATCCAAATAATCCGGGAACGATCCCAGCAATCCCAGGAGTTATTCCAGCAATCCCAGGAGCGATCCAAATAATCCAGGAGTGATCCCAGTGATCCCAGCAATGATCCCGGTGATCCCAGGAGTGATTCCAGCAATCCCAGGAGTGATCCAAATAATCCAGGAGTGATCCAAATAATCCAGGAGTGATCCCAGCAATCGCAGGAACAATCCCAGGAATGATCCCAGTAATTCCAGGAGCGATTCCAGTGATCCCAGGACCAATCCCAATAATCCAGAAGTGATCCCAGTGATCCCAGCAGCGATCCCAGTGATCCCAGGAGCAATCCAAATAATCCAGGAGTGATTCCAGCGATCCCAGGAGTGTTCCAAATAATCCAGGAGCAATCCAAATAATACAGGAGCGATCCCAGTGATCCCAAGAATGATCCAAATAATCCAGGAACAATCCCAGCGATCCCAGGAGCGATCCAAATAATCCAGGAGTGATCCCAATAATCCAGGAGCAATCCAAATAATGCAGGAGTGATCCCAATAATCCAGGAGTGATTCCAGTGATCCCAGGAGTGATCCCAGTGATCCAGGAGTGATCCCAGGAGTGATTCCAGCAATCCCAGGAGTGATCCAAATAATCCAGGAGCGATCCCATCGATCCCAGGAGCGATCCCAGTGATCCCAGGAGTGATCCCAGGAGCGATCCCAATAATCCAGGAGCAATCCAAATAATCCAGGAATGATCCCAGGAGCGATTCCAGCAATCCCAGGAGCGATCCCAAAAATCCGGGAACGATCCCAGTGATCCCAGGAGCGATACCAGAAATGATCCCAGTGATCCCAGGAGCGATTCCAGCAATCCCAGGAGCGATCCCAAAAATCCAGGAGCAATCCCAGTGATCCCAGGAGCGATCCAAATAATCCAGGAGTGATCCCAATAATCCAGGAGCGATCCAAATAATCCGGGAACGATCCCAGTGATCCCAGGAGTGATTCCAGCAATCCCAGGAGCAGTCCCAATAATCCAGGAATGATCCCAACGATCCCAGGAGTGATCCCAATAATCCAGGAGCAATCCCATGGATCCCAGGAGGGATCCGGGCTCGGGAGCTGCCCCAGGTGGGATCGATGGGGTCGGAACCCCCTGGAGGAGCTGCCCCACCCATCCCAGCTCCCGGAGAATCCCGGAAAAGCGGGAACGGCGCCCCTTGGAGCCGCCCGGAAAATCCCCCGGGAGCGGGAACGGGATTCGGGATCGCCTCGAGGAAAATCCCGTGATCCCAAGGCGTTCCTAAAGCCTGGAAAATCTCCCTGAGAGCCCAAAAATTGGGATCCTCCTGAAGGAATCGGCCGGGATCCGGAGATTCCTGGATGGAGAGGAAGGAGCCGGGATGGGATCGGGTTTTCCAAGCGGGAATCCGGGGCCACCTCGGCGCATCCGTAGGCTTGGGAGAAACACCCGGATCCTTCGGATTTTCCGTGGTTGGTCCTTCCCAGCTGCTCCCAGCGGGGTTTTCCAGCAGATCCAGAATTTCCCGGATTCCCAGATCCGGGTGGGACGCAGCCACGCCCCCGCAATTCCCATCCCATGTCCCGTTCCGAAGGGAAATCCGGCTTTTCCCTGCCCGCTTCCCGAGGGCGATTCCTTCTCTCTGAGCAGAAAAATGGGAATTACCAGGAATGTGGCTCCAAAAAATGGGAATTATTGGGAATGTGGCTCCAAAAAATAGGAATTATTTGGAATGTGGCTCAAAAATGGGAATTATTGGGAATGTGGCTCAAAAAAAAATGGGAATTATTTGGAATGTGGCTCCAAAAAAATGGGAATTATCACTAATGTGGCTCAAAAATGGGAATTATCGGGAATGTGGCTCAAAAATGGGAATTTTTGGGAATGTGGCTCAAAAAAAAAGGGAATTATCAGGAATGTGGCTCAAAACCAGGAATTATCAGGAATGTGGCTCAAAAATGGGAATTTTTGGGAATGTGGCTCAAAAAAAAATGGGAATTATTTGGAATGTGGCTCAAAAATGGGAATTATTGGGAATGTGGCTCAAAAAAAAATGGGAATTATCAGGAATGTGGCTCAAAAAAAATGGGAATTATCAGGAATGTAGCTCAAAACTGGGAATTATCGGGAATGTGGCTCAAAAAAATAGAAATTATCAGGAACATGGCTGAAAAACTGGAATTATTAGGAATGTGGCTCCAAAAAAATGGGAATTATTGGGAACGTGGCTCAAAAATGGGAATTATCAGGAATGTGGCTCCAAAAAAATGGGAATTATTGGGAATGTGGCTCAAAAATGGGAATTATTGGGAATGTGGCTCAAAAAATGAGAATTATCAGGAATGTGGCTCCAAAAAAATGGGAATTATTGGGAATGTGGCTCAAAAAATAGGAATTATCAGGAACATGGCTGAAAAACTGGAATTATTAGGAATGTGGCTCAAAAAAAATGGGAATTATTGGGAATGTGGCTCAAAAAAAATGGGAATTATTGGGAACGTGGCTCAAAACCAGGAATTTTCAGGAATGTGGCTCCAAAAAAATGGGAATTATTTGGAACGTGGCTCAAAAATGGGAATTATCAGGAATGTGGCTCAAAAAAAAATGGGAATTATCAGGAATGTGGCTCAAAAAAAAATGGGAATTATCAGGAATGTGGCTCAAAAAAATGGGAATTATAAGGAACGTGGCTCAAGAATGGGAATTTTCGGGAATGTGGCTCAAAAATGGGAATTATCAGGAATGTGGCTCAAAAAAATGGGAATTATCAGGAACGTGGCTCAAGAACGGGAATTTTCAGGAAAATGCCCCAAGAATGGGAATTTTTGGGAACGTGGCTCAAGAATGGGAATTTTTGGGAACGTGGCTCATCCTGCGGATCTTCGGGCACGTCCAGCTCGTCCCTTCGGGAATTACGGATTTATGGGATCCTGGGAGATCATCGACATTATTCCCAAACCCAGGGGGCGGCGTTGGAGGCGGCGTTGGATCCCAGCAGCATTCCGGAGCATCCCGGTTTTCCAGGAGGGAGCTGAGATGGGAGGGGCAGAGCCGGGGAGTGGCAGGGAAACTGAGGCACGGGGATGCCAGGATTTTATGGGATGGTTCTGAGGATGAGCGGGGTGGGATGGGATGGGATGGGATGGGACCTCAAAACCCATCCAGGGACAATTCCCGCAATTCCAGGCTGCTCCAAGCTTTCCTTGGACATTCCCGGGATCCAGGGGCAGCCCCAGCTGCTCTGGGAATTCCATTCCAGCCGGGAATTCCCAATTCCCAACATCCCACCCCCATCTCCCCTTTCCCAGGGAATTCCCTCCATTCCCTCTCTCCAGCCCTGCCCCGGCTCCACTCCAGGAAGGAATTTTGGGATCCAGGGGGTTTCCCTGGGAATCTCAGCACTGCAGGAAGGGTCTCCCTTCCCTTTTCCAGCCCCAACTTCCAGAAAAATCCCTCGGGATGGATTCGGAGCCTTCCAAATCCCAGAATTCCGGAATGGTTTGGGATGGGATCCAGGGACCTTCAATCCCATTCCAATCCCACCATCCCAGGCTGCTCCAAGCTTTCCTTGGCCATTCCCGGGATCCAGGGGCAGCCCCAGCTGCTCTGGGAATTCCATTCCAGCCGGGAATTCCCAATTCCCAAATCTCCACCCCGATCTCCCCTTTCCCAGGGAATTCCCTCCATTCCCAGCTCTCCCAGCCTGGCATTGGATCCAAAGGAATTTTGGGATCCAGGGGCTTCCCTGGGAATCTCAGAATTCCAGGAGTTCCTCCCCAAAATCCCACCCCAATTCCCCTTTTCCAATCTGGAGCCATTCCCTGTGTCCTGTCCCTCCAGGCCTTTCCCAAATCCCGGCTCTCCTGGAGCCTCTGGAATGTTCTGGAAGCTCTCCCTGGATCCTTCCCTTCTCCAGAGGAACATTCCCGGTTTTCCCAGCCTCTCCAGAGCAGAGGGCTCTGATTTCCCGAGATTCCTGCCGGTGTCAGATCCCTTTCCTTTCCCGTTCCGTGGGGACGATGGCCGGGATGGGGACAACTCCGAGGGGACAGCGCCGGGGTCGGGAGCTTTGTCCCCATCCCAGATTCCCACAGTGGGAATTCCAGGGAAGATTCCCAAGGGGTCCCACATGTCCCAGCACCCAGGGGACACCGGCCCGGCCACCCCTGGGCTCTTCAGGCCGCAGTGACCGCCACCGGCGTGTCCAGAGGGTCCTTCCATGCCGGGAAAACACCGGAATGTTCCCTTTTATCCCAACTTTTCTCCGCTGGGTCTCTCCCGTTCCGTGCGGGATCAGCGCGGGTCGGGGCAGGATGGGGGGGGGGGGGGGGGGGGGCTCAGAATCCTCGTCCCCAAGGCTGGGGACATTTGTGGGGCTCAGAGCCGGCCGGGAATTCCCACCCTGGAGGCTCCGCTGGAATCTTTGGGATATCCCCAGCGGGGAATCTCCCACCCGAGCCGCGTCCCCCACCCCGCGCCAAACCCAATCCCGCTGGATCGGTGTCCCCATTCCCAGACCTGGCCTCACCCCTTCCCTCTCCTCTCTCTCTCTCTCTCTCTCTCTCTGTGTGTGTGTGTCCGTCCGTCCGTCCGTGTTGTTTTTTTTCCCGTTTTCCCGCTCTCTCCGCAGACTTTTCAGTAGTTTAGGAGAGCTCAGCACCATTTCCCAGCGCAGCTCCGGCACCACCTTCACCGTGCGGCCCGGCAGCCGCTACCCCCGTCACCCGCCGCACCCCCAGCCCCGTCAAACCCGCCGCCCTGGAGCGCCCGGAGCCCCTCAGCACCGTCCGCCCCTACGGCCTGACGCCCCCCACCATCCTCAAATCCTCCAGCCTCTCCATCCCCCACGAGCCCAAGGAGGTTCGCTTCGTGGTCCGGAGCGTCAGCGCCCGCAGCCGCTCCCCGTCGCCTTCGCCGTCGCCGGGGCCACCGCTGCACACGCTGCACCCGCCGCGACCCTTCATGCAGAAGCCGCTGCAGCTGTGGAACAAGTACGACGTGGGGGACTGGCTGGAGAGCATCAACCTGGTGGAGCACCGGGATAAGTTCGAGGACCACGAGATCGAGGGGACCCACCTGCCCGCCCTGACCAAGGAGGACTTCGTGGAGTTGGGGGTGACCCGCGTTGGGCACCGCATGAACATCGAGCGGGCGCTCAAGCAGCTGGTGGACAGCTGACCGCGTCCGGAGCCGCCGTGGGAAGGGCGGGGCGTTATTCCCAAGCCAAGAAAACCCACTCGGATTCTCCTTTCTCCTTCTCCGAGCGCTGCACTGAGGGTGTGGAGCCCACCCCACCCCACCCCCGCTGACCCCCGGGCTCCCACCCGCTCCCGGCCCCCCCTGCGCCGCCTCCGGCCCGGGGATGTTGCATGAAATTCCTCCTCGTTGCCGTTCTCCCGGAGAGTCTGGCCTGTAAATCGCTCCCTGTGCCCTGCCCCGGGGGGGTTGGGGACAGGCAGGGACGCGGTGGTGGCACCTCGGTCACGGCCCGGAACCCCGCGGGTGGCACCTGCCCAGGTGGCACCTCCAGGGTGGCACTGCCGGGCTCGGAGGTGGCCCGAGGTGCTGAGGAGTGCGGGGTGGTCCTGCCGGGAGGTGGCTCCAGGTCCTGAACCCCCCTCAGGTGGCCCTGGCAGGGTCAGAGGTGGCCCCAGGTCCTCCCCAGGTGGCCCTGGCAGGGTCAGAGGTGGCCCCAGGTCCTCCTCAGGTGGCCCTGGCAGGGTCAGAGGTGGCCCCAGGTCCTCCCCAGGTGGCCCTGGCAGGGTCAGAGGTGGCTCCAGGTCCTGAACCCCCCTCAGGTGGCCCTGGAAGGGTCACAGGTGGCCCCAGGTCCCTCTCAGGTGTCCCTGGCAGGCTTGGGGGTGGCCCCAGGTCCTGAATCCCTTCAGGTGTCAGGGTCAGAGGTGGCCCCAGGTCGCTTTCAGGTGTCCCTGGCAGGGTCCCAGGTGGCCCCAGGTGTCCCCCAGGTGTCCCTGGCGGGGTCCCAGGTGTCCCCGGGTGTCCCCCAGGTGTCCCTGGCAGGGTCCCAGGTGTCCCCAGGTGTCCCCAGGTGTCCCTGGCAGGGTCCCAGGTGTCCCCCAGGTGTCCCCAGGTGTCCCCGGCAGGGTCCCAGGTGTCCCCAGGTGTCCCCGGCAGGGTCCCAGGTGTCCCCGGGTGTCCCCCAGGTGTCCCTGGCAGGGTCCCAGGTGCCACCCAGGTGTCCCCAGGTGTCCCTGGCAGGGTCCCAGGTGTCACCCAGGTGTCCCCCAGGTGTCCCCGTTGGGCTCAGAGGCGGCAGCTCCAGCGGGGCCATCCCGGCGGCGCTTCCGGAGAAAGGAAGGAAAGAAAGAAAAAGAAAGAAAAATAAGGAAAAAGAAAGAAAAGGAAAGAAAAATAAAGAAAAAGAAAGAAAAGGAAAGAAAAAAGAAAGAAAAGGAAAGAAAAAAGAAAGAAAAAGAAAAAAGAAAGAAAAAAGAAAGAAAAAAAGAAAGAAAAAAAGAAAAAAAGAAAGAAAAAAGAAAGAAAAATAAAGGAAAAAAGAAAGAAAAAAAGAAAAAAGAAAGAAAAATAAAGAAAAAGAAAGGAAAAAAAGGAAAAAGAAGGGAAAAAAAGGAAAAATAAGGGAAAAAAAAGGAAAAAGAAAGGAAAAAAAAGGAAAAATAAAGGAAAAAAAAGGAAAAAAAAAGGAAAAAGAAGGAAGAAAAAAGGAAAAATAAGGAAAAAGAAGGGAGGAAGAAGAGGAAGGAGGAGGAGGAAGGCCAGCCGGACCCCGCCGGACTCTGAGCTGCTGCCCCGGCCGGGTGAGAGGGAGCGAGGAGCGCATGGATCGAAGCATGTTTGGGAAATTCGGGAGGCCGGGGGAGGGGGAACAAATCCCGCAGCAAAAAAAAACAAAACCACAAAAACCCACAAAAAACCACAAAAAAAAAAAAAGCTTTGCCAAGATTTTGAGGGGAGGGGGAGGGGAGGGGAAAGTTTGATTTCCTCTGGGCTCGGGGGTCTTGTTTTTCCCAAAAATCACAAAAAAACGGGAGGGGAAAAAGCGTTGATGGGAAATTATTTAATCTCCGTGCATTTATCTAAAGAGCAGCTGATAAATCCCCACGAGATAACGAATTCCAGGATTTTCTCCCCCTTTTCCAAACCCCTCTCCCCAAAAAAAAAAATCCCGCTCACCCCTGGTTTTTGCATCTTTTTAAGCAGCTCTATATTTGGAAAGAGAGAATATCTATATATCTATAATTCCAGAGCTATAGCCACCTGGTTTTGGGTTTGTTTTTTGGTTTTTTTTCTTTTTTTTTGGGTTAGGATTTTTTCCTAAAAAATAATAATTCCTATCTCTGGACTACTGGAGGAGACGCTCCCGGGACGCCCCAAGTGGCTGGAGGGAGTTTTTAAAGCGACTGAATGAATGTGAAAAAAAAAAAAACTAAAAAAACAAAAGAAAAAAAAGCAAAAAAAAAAAAGCAAAAAAAAAGCAAAAAAAAAAGGTATTTTTAAACACACACACACACAAAAAAAAAAATAAAAACCCTCCTAAAACCCTCCCCCACCTCAAAAAAAAAACAACTCCTTTTAGATGCTCTGGATTTGTTAAAATTCAGAGATTTATATATAAAAAAAAATATCAACACACACACACACACAAAATATATAAAAAATAAAAAATAAACCAACCCCAAAATTGGGTTTTGGGACGCACCGAGTCTTCCAGGCACTCAGCAGGGAGGTCCCCGAGGGTCGTGTCCCCAAATTTGGGGCTGGCGGTGGCCGCGGGGACGCCGGAGGTTTTTAGGGGGGAAAGGGAGCGGCGTCCCCGGTGCCACCTCGGTGTCCCCTGGGGTGACCGGGAGGGCTCGGTGGTCCCAAAAGCCGAGACCCCCAGGGAGGCATTAAACAAAAAAAAACTCTTGTGGTGCTAAGAGGGGAGGACAGGGAGCTTCGTCCTGACCCTCAAACATCTCCGAACCTTTCCGAGCTTGACGGGGAAAAGGGCCCGGAGCTCCTCCGGGACACCGGGGTGGCCCCAGGGTGTCACCTGTCCTGTGGCAGGACACTGGGACCTCCCCGGGATGTCACCTGTCCTGTGCCAGGACACTGAGATGTCCCCAGGATGTCACCTGTCCTGTGCCAGGGCACTGGGACCTCCCCGGGATGTCACCTGTCCTGTGCCAGGACACCAGGGTGGCCCCGGGTTGGCCCTGAGATGTCACCTGTCCTGTGCCAGGACACTGAGATGTCCCCAGGATGTCCCCTGTCCTGTGCCAGGACACTGGGACCTCCCCAGGATGTCACCTGTCCTGTGCCGGGACACTGGGACCTCCCCGGGATGTCACCTGTCCTGTGCCAGAACACTGAGATGTCCCCAGGATGTCCCCTGCCCTGTGCCAGGACACTGGGACCTCCCCAGGATGTCACCTGTCCTGTGCTGGGACACCAGAGTGGCCCTGGGGTGGTCCCAGGATGTCACCTGTCCTGTGCCAGGACACTGAGATGTCCCCAGGATGTCCCCTGTCCTGTGCCAGGACACTGGGATGTCCCCAGTTTGTCACCTGTCCTGTGCCAGGGTACTGGGATGTCCCCAGGATGGTCCCTGTCCTGTGACAGGACACCAGGGTGGCCCTGAGACGTCACCTGTCCTGTGCCAGGACACTGGGATGTCCCCAGGATGTCACCTGTCCTGTGCCAGGACACTGGGATGTCCCCAGGATGTCACCTGTCCTGTGGCAGGACACCAGGGTGGCCCCGGGGTGGCCCTGAGATGTCACCTGTCCTGTGCCAGGACACTGGGATGTCCCCAGGATGGTCCCTGTCCTGTGCCAGGACACCGGGATGGCCTCAGGATGTCCCCAGGATGTCCCCTGTCCTGTGCCAGGGCACTGGGACCTCCCCAGGATGTCCCCATGATGTCCCCAGGGTGTCCCAAGCGTGTCCCCTACCCTTTACCCAGGATGTCCCCGAGATGTCCCCTGCCCTGTGCCAGCCACCGGGATGTCCCCAGGAGGGTCCCCGGTGCCACCTCCTTGTCCCCGAGCCCTCACCCAGGTGGCGACACCCGGAGCTCTCCGGAAGCCACCGGGGCTGCGTGGCCTGTCCCTGTCCCCGGCTGCCACCCCGCTGTCCCAACCGGAATAAAAAAATCCCGGGAGAACCAAAATCCCGGGAATTCCGGGCTCGGTGAGCCCGGGCACCTGCCCGAGCCCTCACCTGTGTCACCGCGGGTGCCACCGCACCTGGCAGGTGTCCCCAGCCCCGCAGGGGGAACGCC
Organism: Periparus ater; assembly: GCA_032357785.1. Classification (NCBI taxonomy): domain Eukaryota; kingdom Metazoa; phylum Chordata; class Aves; order Passeriformes; family Paridae; genus Periparus; species Periparus ater. Next base: position 72,862,468 of record CM063608.1, on the reverse strand, counting down.
GAGCTCAGGTCCTGCCCCTCGGCCGTGTCCCCGCAGCCCCCGCGATGTCACCGATGTCACCCCCGAGGCAGCGCCCGTGTCCCCCGTGTCCCCCGTGTCCCCATGTCCGTGACCCTGCCGGCCCTGCTGGGTTCTCAGGTGTCACCCTCGACCACCAAATCCTCTGTGACAGAGCCCCCCACGGTCGCCTGCCTGCAATCCGCCCTCCTGTGCCCCCCAAATCCGTCCCACCTGTGCCCCCCAAATCCATCCCACCCTGTGCCCCAAATTCATCTCACCTGTGCCCCCAAATCCATCTCCCTGTACCCCCAAATCCGTCCCCCTGTGCCCCCAATCCATCTCACCTGTGCCCCCAAATCCGTCTCACCCTGTACCCCAAATCCATCTCACCCATGTCCCCCAAATCCATCCCAGTGTCCCCAAATCCGTCCCCCTGTGTTCCCAAATCCATCTCACCCATGTCCCCCAAATCCAGCCCCCCGTGCCCCCAAATCCATCTCACCTGTGCCCCCAAATCCTTCTCACCCTGTGCCCCCAAATCCATCTCATCTGCACCCCAAAATCCAGCCCCCTGTGCCCCCAAATCCATCTTACCTGTGCCCCCCAAATCCAGCCCCCTGTGCCCCCAAATCCACGTCACCCTGCCCCTAAATCCACTCACCTGTGCCCCAAATCCATCCCCCTGTGCCCCCAAACTGATCTCACCTGTGCCCCCAAATCCATCTCATCTGTGCCCCCAAATCCATCTCACCTATGCCCCCAAATCCAGCCCCCTGTGCTCTCAAATCCATCTTACCTGTGCCCCCCAAATCCATCTCCCTGTGCCCCAAATCCCTCTCACCCTGTGCCCCAAATCTGTCTCACCCATGCCCCCCAAATTTGTCCCCGTGTCCCCAAATCTGTCCCACTGTGCCCCAAATCCATCTCACCCGTATCCCCCAAATCCAGCCCCCTGTGCCCCCAAATCCATCTCACCTGTGTTCCCAAATCCAGCCGGTGCCACCCTCGCCCTGTGCCCCCGGGCACAGGGACAGGTTGGCAGATCCGTCCCAATCCCATCCCGATCCATCCCAGATCCCATCTCAATCCCATCCCAGATCCATCCCAGATCCCATCCTGATCCCATCCCAGATCCGTCCCAATCCCATCCCGATCCATCCCAGATCCCATCCCATCTCCCATCCCAGATCCATCCTGATCCCATCCTGATCCCATCCCAGATCCATCCCAATCCCATCACAGCTCCCATCCCAGATCTGTCCCAATCCCATCCCAGATCCCATCCCGATCCCAACCCAGATCCATCCCAGTCCCATCCTAGATCCCATCCCAGATCCCATCCCACATCCATCCCAGATCCATCTCAGATCCCATCCCAGATCCGTCCTGATCCCAACCCAGATCCATCCCAGATCCCATCCCATATCCCATCCCAGATCCATCCCAATCCCATCCCAGATCTCATCCCAGATCCGTCCCAATCCCATCCCAGATCCATCCCGATCCCATCCCAGATCCCATCCCAGATCCATCCCACATCCATCTCAAATCCCATCCCAGATCTGTCCTGATCCCAACCCAGATCCATCCCAATCCCATTCCAGATCCCATCCCAATCCCATCCCAGATCCATCCCAATCCCATCCCAGATCCCATCCCAGATCCCATCCCGATCCCATCCCAGATCCCATCCCAGATCCATCCCACATCCATCTCAGATCCCATCCCAGATCCATCCCAGATCCATCCCAGATCCCATCCCAGATCCGTCTCGATCCCATCCCAGATCCATCTAGATCCCATCTCAATCCCATCCCAGATCCATTCTGATCCCATCCCAGCTCCCATTCTGTATCCCATCCCAGATCCATCCCAGATCCCATCTCAATCCCATCTCCCGTATCCCATCCCAATCCCATCCCGTATCCCATCCCAATCCCATCCCAGCTCCCATCCCAATCCCATCCCAGATCCCATCCCAGATCCATCCCAATCCCATCCCAGATCCATCCTGATCCCATCCCAGATCCATTCCTGATCCCATCCCAGATCAAATCCCAGATCCCATCCCAGATCCATCCCAGATCCATTCCTGATCCAATCCCATGTCCAAGTACGGATCCATTCCATCTCCCATCCCAGATCCCATCCCAGATCCATCCCAGAACCCATCCAGATCCCATCCCAGATCCATTCCTGATCCCATCCCAGATCCATTCCTGATCCCATCCCAGATCAAATCCCAGATACATCCCAGATCCAATCCCATGTCCAAGTACAGATCCATCTCATCTCCCATCCCAGATCCCATCCCAGATCCATCCTAGATCCCATCCCACACCCAGTTCCAGATCCATCCCATCTCCCATCCCAGATCCCACCCCAGATCCCATCCCAGATCCATCCCAGATCCAATCCCATGTCCAAGTACAGATCCATTCCATCTCCCATTCCAGATCCCGTCCCAGATCCATCCCATCTCCCATCCCAGATCCCATCCCAGATCCATCCCATCTCCATCCCAGATCCCATCCTAAATCCCATCCCAGATTCATCCCATCTCCATTCCAGATCCCATCCCAGATCCATCCCGTTCCGCCCTCCTGTGCCTCCCGTGCCACCTCCTGTCCGTGTCCCCTCTGTCCCCGAGCCCTTCCCACCTCTGTCCCAATCCCATCCCGGGGAGCTCCCAGCCCCTCCGCATCCCGCCGGGAATGTCGCACGCGGGAATGTCACACGCGGGAATGTCACACGCGGGAATGTCACATGCGGGAATGTCACACGCGGGAATGTCCCACTGGAATGTCTCACGCGGGAATGTCGCACACGGGAATGTCACATGTGGGAATGTCGCACGCGGGAATGTCACACACGGGAATGTCACATGAGGGAATGTCAGACGTGGGAATGTTCCATAGGAATGTCACATGCGGGAATGTCACACGTGGGAATGTTGCGCATGGGAATGTCCCATGGGAATGTTCCATGGGAATGTCTCATGTGTGAATGTCCTGGCAGGAATGTCACACGCGGGAATGTTCCATGGAATGTCGCACGCGGGAATGTCCCACTGGAATGTCACATGCGGGAATGTCCCATGGGAATGTTGCGCATGGGAATGTCCCACGGGAATGTCGCACGTGTGAATGTCCCGCGGGAATGTCCCATGGGAATGTCACACACGGGAATGTCGCGCATGGGAATGTCACACGTGGGAATGTTCCATGGGAATGTCACACACGGGAATGTCGCGCATGGGAATGTCACACGTGGGAATGTTCCATGGGAATGTCACACGCGGGAATGTCGCGCATGGGAATGTTCCATGGGAATGTCGCACACGGGAATGTTCCATGGGAATGTCACACGCGGGAATGTTCCATGGGAATGTCGCACACGGGAATGTTCCATGGGAATGTCACACGCGGGAATGTCGCATGGCGGGCAGAGCACTTCCCTTCCCAGGCTGGGGAATTGGGGAATTCCCAGGACCACCCTGAGTGGCACTGACCACCCCTGTCCAGCACTGACCACCCTGCCTGGCACTGACCACCCTGGCACTGACCACCCTGCCTGACCACCCCTGCCTGACCACCCTGCCTGGCACTGACCACCCTGGCATTGACCACCCTGGCACTGACCACCCTGGCACTGACCACCCTGGCATTGACCACCCTGGCACTGACCACCCTGCCTGGCACTGACCACCCTGAGTGGCACTGACCATACCTGCCTGACCACCCCTGAGTGGCACTGACCACCCTGGCACTGACCACCCCTGCCTGGCACTGACCACCCTGACACTGACCACCCTGCCTGGCACTGCCCAGCACTGACCACCCCTGCCTGGCACTGACCACCCTGAGTGGCACTGACCACCCTGCCTGGCACTGACCACCCTGAGTGGCACTGACCACCCACCCTGGCACTGCCCATCCTGCTTGGCACTGACCACCCTGCACTGACCACCCTGCACTGACCACCCTGCACTGACCACCCTGCCTGTCCACCCTGCACTGACCACCCTGCTTGGCACTGACCACCCTGCCTGGCATTGACCACCCCAGCACTGACCACCCTGCCTGACCACCCTGCCTGACCACCCTGCTTGGCACTGACCACCCTGCTTTGCCACCCTGCCTGTCCCTGCCCCTGTCCCTACCCGTATCCCTGCCTGTCTCCCCTGTCCCTGTCCCTGTCCCTGTCCCTGTCCCTGTCCCTGTCCCTGTCCCTGTCCCCCCGTCCCCGGTGTCCCTCCCCTGTCCCCGCAGGTCCCGCAGTCCCCGGTGTCCCCGGTGTCCCCCTGCGCGCCGCGGTGGAAGGTGACAGTGGCGGCCTGAGCCCGGGCATCCCCGGGTCTCTGCCCCTTCTTTTTCCGCAGCTGTTTTTTGGGGCCACCCCTTGACGGAGAGACCCGCCCGCGGCCAAAACCCCCGCGGAGCGCAACCGCTCCGCGCCAAGCTCGCTCTGGGACCGGGAGAGCTGGACGCCTTCTCGCCATTTCGGAGGAGCCTTCCTCACCCTCCTCCTCCTCCTCCTCCTTTCCCCTGGGTTTTTTTTCCCCCCTCCTCGTCCTCCGCGCCCCCGGAGGGCGGAAATGGCGGTGCCCGCTCCGCGCCCGCGGAGCCGCGGCCGTGCCCGCCCGGGCACCCCCAGCTCCCGCTGAAGCAGCTGCAGCCGTACCTGTGTTGGCAACACTGAGTGTCACCCGCCCCGCGGGGACACCACGGCTCGTCCCAGTCAGGCGCCACGCCAGAGAAGGCGACTTCCACCCGCGCTGCCCGGCCCGGGGGCGCCCGGGGCTGCCACCGAACCTGTGTCCCTTTGTGCCGTGTCCCCGCAGTGTCGTCGTCCTGCTGGCTCTGTGCCCTGTGCCGCTCAACCCTGTCCCCTGTGCCATTCACCCCTGTCCCCTGTCCCATTTATCCCTGTCCCCTGTGCCGCTCATCCCTGTCCCCTGTGCCACTCATCCGTGTCCCTTTTATTCCAGCTCCTTTTATCCCTGTCCCCTGTGCCACTCATCCCTGTCCCCTGTCCCTTTTACCCCTTCTCCTTTTATCCCTGTCCCCTGTGCCACTCATCCCTGTCCCTTCTCCCGTTTATTCCCATCCTTTATCCCGTTTATCCCTGTTCCTTTTACCCTTGTCCCCTGTCCCGTTTATCCCTGTCCCCTGTGCCGCTCATCCCTGTCCCCTGTCCCGTTTATCCCTGTCCCCTGTGCCATTCACCCCTGTCCCCTATCCTGTTTATCCCTGTTCCCTGTGCCTCTCATCCCTGTCCCCTCTGCCATTCATCCCTGTCCCTTCTCCCGTTTATTCCCATCCTTTATCCCGTTTATCCCTGTTCCTTTTATCCCTGTCCCCAGTTCATCCTGTCGCCTGTGCCATTTGTCCCTATCCCCCACCCCACTCATTCTTGCCTCCGTGCCACTTCCATCCCTGTCCCGTCCATCCGTGTCCCCTGTCCCGCTCATCCCTGTCCCCAGCCCCACTCATCCGTGTCCCCTGTCCCGCTCATCCCTCCCACTCATCCCTGTCACTTGTCCCGCTTATCCCTGTCCCTCTCATCCCTGTCCCCAACCCCTCTCATCCGTGTCCCCTGTCCCTCTCATCCGTGTCCCCGTCCCTCTCATCCGTGTCCCCTGTCCCACTCATCCCTGTCACTTGTCCCGCTTATCCCTGTCCCTCTCATCCCTGTCCCCAACCCCTCTCATCCCTGTCCCCTGTCCCTCTCATCCCTGTCCCCTGTCCCTCTCATCCGTGTCCCTCTCATCCCTGTCCCCAGCCCTTTTCATCCTCGTCCCCCGATCCCGTTCATCCTTGTCCCAGCCGCTGTCGTTCCTGTCCCCTGAGCCACTCATCCTGTCCCCAGCCCTGCTCATTCCTGTCGCCTGTGCCACTCATCCCTGTCCATCCCTGTCTATCCCTGTCCCCTGCACTGCCCGTCCCTGTCCCCTCTCCTGTCCATCCCTGTCCCCTGTCCTGCCCGTCCCTGTCCCCTGCACTGCCCGTCCCTGTCCCTTGTCCATCCCTGTCCCCTGTCCTGCCCATCCCTGTCCCTTGTCCATCCCTGTCCCCTGCACTGCCCGTCCCTGTTCCCTGTCCTGCCCATCCCTGTCCCCACTCCTGCCCATCCCTGTCCCTTGTCCATTCCTGTCCCCTGTCCTGCCCATCTCTGTCCCCTGCACTCCCCACCCCTGTCCCCTGTCCATCCCTGTCCCCTGTCCTGCCCATCCCTGTCCCCACTCCTGCCCATCCCTGTCCCCTGCACTGCCCATCCCTGTCCCTTGTCCATCCCTGTCCCCTGTCCTGCCCGTCCCTGTCCCCACCCGTCCCTGTCCCCCTCCCACCCCTGTCCCAAGCCCGTCCCTGTCCCCTGCCCGTCCCTGTCCCCAACCCGTCCCTGTCCCCTCCCACCCCTGTCCCCAGCGCTGCCACGGGCAGGTGGCAGATCTGGACAAGGGACTTCCAAAGGCCATCAGGGTCCCCGGGCTTCACCCGGGGCGGCCCCTCCAGCTGCCAGCACAGCCCCCTCCCGTGTCCCCTCCGTGTCCCCTCCGTGTCCCCCCGGTGTCCCTCCGGTGTCCCCCCGGTGTCCCTCCGGTGTCCCTCAGTGCCACCGGCTCCGGGGGGGCCCCGCGGTCACTTCCCGGTGTCCACAGCTCCCGTCCCCGCTCCGGACACCTCCAGAGCCAGGGCCACCTCGCCTTTGGAAAAGCCATCCGGGAGGAGGCAGGGCTGGAGCCGAACTGACCCCTGAGCCCGGGGTCACACTGACCCTTGGGCCGCGCTGACCCCTGGGTGACACTGACCCCTGACCCCTGGGTCACACTGACCCCTGGACCCTGGGTCACACTGACCCTTGGGCCGTGCTGACCCCTGGGTGACACTGACCCCTGATCCCTGGGTCACACTGACCCTTGGGTCACACTGACCCCTGGATCACACTGACCCTTGGGCCGCGCTGACCCCTGGGTGACACTGACCCCTGGACCCCGGGTCACACTGACCCTTGGGCCATGCTGACCCCTGGGTGACACTGACCCCTGACCCCTGGGTCACACTGACCCCTGGGCCCTGGGTCACACTGACCCCTGGGTGACACTGACCCCTGGGTCACACTGACCCCTGGGTGACACTGACCCCTGGGTCACACTGACCCCTGGACCCCGGGTCACACTGACCCTTGGGCCACGCTGACCCCTGGGTCACACTGACCCCTGGGTCACACTGACCCTTGGGCCATGCTGACCCTTGGGCCACGCTGACCCCTGGGCCCTGGGTCACACTGACCCTTGGGTCACACTGACCCCTGGGTGACACTGACCCTTGGGCCATGCTGACCCCTGGGTCATGCCAAACCTTTGGCCACACTGACCCCTGGGCCATGCTGACCCCTGGGTCTGGGTCACACTGACCCCTGGGTGACACTGACCCCTGGGTGACACTGACCCCTGGGTCACACTGACCCCTGACCCCTCGGCCATGCCAACCCCTCGGCCGTGCTGACCCCTGGGTCACCGCCCGGCTCTGCCAACCCCTGGGTCACACTGACCCCTCGGTCACAACAACACATCGGCCATGCCAAACCTTTGGCCACACTGACCCCTCGGCCATGCCAATCCCGGGGTCACACTGACCCCTCGGCCATGCCAATCCTGGGGTCACACTGACCCCTCGGCCATGCCAATCCTGGGGTCACACTGACCCCTTGGCCATGCCAATCCTGGGGTCACCCTGACCCCTTGGCCATGTCAACACATCGGCTGTGCCGACCCTTTGGCCACACTGACCCTTTGGCCATGCCAACACTTTGGCCATGCCGACCCCTCGGCCACACCAACCCATTGGCTGTGCCAACACCTCGGCCACACCTTGGCCACGCCAAACCATTGGCCATGCCGGCCCCTTGACCACACTGACCCCTCGGCCACACTGACCCCTTGGTCACACTGACCCCTTGACCACACTGACCCCTCGGTCACACCAAACCATTGGCCATGCTGGCCCCTTGACCACACTGACCCCTCAGCCACACTGACCCCTCAGCCACACTGACCCCTTGGTCACACTGACCCCTCGGTCACACTGACCCCTCGGCCACACTGACCCCTCGGTCACACTGACCCCTTGGTCACACTGACCCCTCAGCCACACTGACCCCTTGGTCACACTGACCCCTCGGTCACACTGACCCATCTGCTGTGCCGACCTCTTGACCACCCTTCGGCTCCTCAGCCATGCCAGCCCTTTGGCCGTGCTGACCCCTCAGCCACACTGACCCCTCGGCCACACCAGTCCATCGGCTGTGCCAAGTCCTTGACCACGCCTCAGCCCTCTGGCCATGCCAGTCCCTCGGCCGTGCCGACCCCTTGACCGTCCTTCAGCTCTTTGGCCATGCCAACCCATCGGCCTTGACCCCCTCTTGGCCCTTTGGCCATGCCAACCCCTTGGTCTTGACCACCCCTTGGCCGTGCCAACCCCTTGACCACCCCCTGGGCCTTTGGCCACGCCAACCACTTGGTCTTGACCACCCCTTGGCCGTGCCAACCTCTTGACCACCCCCTTGGGCCTTTGGCCACGCCAACCCCTCGGCCACGCCAACCCCTTGGTCTTGACCACCTCTTGGCCGTGCCAAACCATCGGCTGTGCCGAGCGCTTGACCACCCCTTTGGGCCTTTGGCCACGCCAAACCATTGGCCGTGTTGACCCCTTGGCCGTGCCAACCGATCGGCCGTGCCGAGCCCTTGACCGCCCTTTTGGGCCTTTGGCCAGTCCAACCCCTCGGCCACACCAACTCCTTGGCCACTCCTTTTGGCCTTTGGCCACGCCAACCCATCGGCCGTGCCGAGCCCTTGACCGCCCTTTTGCCAGGCCAATCCCTCAGCCACGCCAACCACTTGACCACTCCTTTGGGCCTTTGGCCACGCCAACCCCTTGACCACGCCGACCCATTGGCCACGCCAACCCACTGGCCATGCCAAGCCCTCAGCCACACCAACCGCTTGACCACTCCTTTGGGCCTTTGGCCATGCCAACCCCTTGGCCACACCAACCCACTGGCCACTTGTTTGGGCCTTTGGCCACGCCAACCCATCGGCCACAACGACCCTTTGACCACGCCTTGGGCCTTTGGCCACGCCAACCCCTTGACCACGCCAACCTATTGGCCGTGCCAAGCCCTCAGCCACACCAACCCCTTGACCATTCGTTTGGACCTTTGGCCACGCCAACCCCTCGGCCGTGCTGAGCCCTTAACCACCCCTCGGTCACGCCAACCTCTTGACCACTCCTTTGGGCCTTTGGCCACGCCAACCTTTTGGTCTTGACCACCCCTTTGGGCCTTTGGCCACGCCAACCCCTCGGCCGTGCCGAGCCCTTGACCGCCCTTTTGGGCCTTTGGCCACGCCAACCCATCGGCCACACCGACCCCTCGGCCACCCCCTCGGCCACGCCAACCCATCGGCCGTGCCGACCCCTTGACCACTGCTTGGTCATGCCAACCCCTCGGCCACACTGACCCCTCGGCCACCCCATCGGCCGTGCCGACCCCTCGGCCACACCGACCCCTCGGCCAACCCCCTCGGCCACGCCAACCCCATCGGCCGTGCCGACCCCTTGACCACCGCTTGGCCTCCTGGCCACGCCAACCCCTTGACCACGGCTCGGCCACGCCAACCCCTGGGCCGCGCCGCCCCCGGCCACGCCGCCCCCGGGCCAGGCCGCGCCCGGCCGCGGCGGTTACTGTGATTCCTCTCATGGCTTCTCCAGCACTCGGGTTTTTCCGCTGTACAAAGGGAGACACTTTTCCTTTTCTTTTATCCCCCCCCAACTTCCGAAGGGGGGAGGTTTTTTTTCCCCCCGCCCCCCCCCAAAAAAAAAAAAAATATAAAAATTGTCGATATTTTTCCGTTGTCCAGCCCGGCGCCATCGCTCCCCTTTTCCATCCGCCTGTCCCCGAACTGTGACAAAGAGCAAAAACCCCCCCACCCCCCCACCCACCCCTCGGGTCACTCAGCTCCCCCCGGGGGGGGGAACGGCCCCGCCGGACACAACCCGTGGCGGGGCCGCGCTGTCCGGCCGCCCTCCGGCCACCGCCCTCACTGCCCATGCATGTGCCACGCCCTCACGCCCGCTGCATGTGCACAGCCCGGACCCGCCACACTCGGTTCCCTTCTCTTTTTGTTCCCCCCCCTTCCTTTCCCCAAGCCGGACTCACCTGTGGGTTTTCGTTCCGTTTTTAATTTCCACCCCCCCCCTGCCCCCAGGGTCAGTTTGACTTTCACCCTTAATTTTTGTATGGATTTTCGGAGGAGTTTTCTCCTTCTCCGGAGTCACGGAGGTGCGGCCATTCGCCTCCCGCCCTTGACGTTGTGATACACATCCCCCCCCACAGAGATCTATGTTTCTTATATTATATTATTATTATTATTATTATTAATTATTATTATTATTATTAATTATTATTATTATTATGTAATAAATTTATAAGAAAGCTCCGCGTGCTCCTGTGGTCGATGGGATCCTGGGGTGGTTCCAGCTCCAGGCGAGGGACGTGGAGGGTGAATTTTGGGGTGTCCCGGGTGAATTTTGGGGGTTTTTTAGTGAATTTTGGGGGTTTTTTTAGTGAATTTTGGGGTCTTCCAGGTGAATTTTGGAGGGTCCTGGGTGAATTTTGGAGGGTCCTGGGTGAATTTTGGGGGTTTTTTAGTGAATTTTGGGGTGTCCTGGGTGAATTTTTGAGGGTCCCGGGTGAATTTTGGGGTGTCCCGGGTGAATTTTGGGGGTTTTTTAGTGAATTTTGGGGTGTCCCGGGTGAATTTTGGGGTTTTTTTAGTGAATTTTGGGGTGTCCCGGGTGAATTTTGGGATTTTTTTAGTGAATTTTGGGGTGTCCCGGGTGAATTTTGGGGGTTTTTTAGTGAATTTTGGGGTGTCCCAGGTGAATTTTGGGGTGTCCTGGGTGAATTTTGGGGTTTTTTCAGGTGAATTTTGGGGTGTCCTGGATGAATTTTGGAGGGTCCTGGGTGAATTTTGGGGTGTCCTGGGTGAATTTTGGGGTTTTTTCAGGTGAATTTTGGGGTGTCCTGGATGAATTTTGGAGGGTCCCGGGTGAATTTTGGGGTGTCCTGGCTGAATTTTGGGGTCTCCCGGGTGAATTTTGGGGTGTTTTGGGTGAATTTTGGGGTGTTTGGGGTGAATTTTGGGGTGTTCCAGAGTAAATTTTGGGGTGTCCTGGGTGAACTTTGGGGTGTTTCAGCTGAATTTTGGGGTGTCCTGGGTAAAGTTTGGGGTGTTTCAGGTGAATTTTGGGGTGTCCCGGGTGAATTTTGGGGGTTTTTTAGTGAATTTTGGGGTCTTCCAGGTGAATTTTGGAGGGTCCTGGGTGAATTTTGGGGTGTCCTGGGTGAATTTTGGGGTTTTTTTAGTGAATTTTGGGGTGTCCTGGGTGAATTTTGGGGTTTTTTTAGTGAATTTTGGGGTGTCCTGGGTGAATTTTGGAGGGTCCCGGGTGAATCTTGGGGTGTTCCTGGGTGAATTTTGAGGTGTTTTGGGTGAATTTTGGGGTGTCCCGGGTGAATTTTGGGGGTTTTTTAGTGAATTTTGGGGTGTCCCAGGTGAATTTTGGGGTTTTTTTAGTGAATTTTGGGGTATTTCCAGGTGAATTTTGGGGTGTCCCAGGTGAATTTTGGGGGTTTTTTAGTGAATTTTGGGGTGTCCCAGGTGAATTTTGGGGTTTTTTTAGTGAATTTTGGGGTGTCCTGGGTGAATTTTGGGGTTTTTTTAGTGAATTTTGGGGTGTCCCGGGTGAATTTTGGGGTGTCCCGGGTGAATTTTGGGGTGTTTTGGGTGAATTTTGGGGTGTCCCGGGTGAATTTTGGGGTTTTTTTAGTGAATTTTGGGGTATTTCCAGGTGAATTTTGGGGTGTCCTGGGTGAATTTTGGGGTGTTCCTGGGTGAATTTTGGGGTTTTCCAGGTGAAGTTTGGGTGTTCTGCTTGAATTTTGGGGTGTTTCGGGTGAATTTTGGGATGTTCTGAGTGAATTTGGGGATTTTTCAAGCGAATTTTGGGGTGTTTTGGGTGAATTTTGGAGTGTTCTGGGTGAATCTGGGGTGTCCCAGGTGAATTTTGGGGTGCCCTGGCTCCCACAGGTGCCACACCAGTGGCACGATGTCGCTGTCCCCATTGTCACCTCCAGCAGGTCCTGACCCCCCCCGGTGTCCCCAGTGCCGGGGCAGGGGGGGGACCCTGGTGGGGCATGGCCGAGGGACAAAGGGACAGCGAAGGGTCCCCCCCTTTTCTGGGTGTCCCCAACTCCACCTGGGTGTCCCCAAATCCACCTGGGTGTCCCCAACTCACTCACCTGGGTGTCCCCAACACACCTGGGTGTCCCCAAATCCACCTGGGTGTCCCCAACTCACTCACCTGGGTGTCCCCAACACACCTGGGTGTCTCCAACTCCACCTGGGTGTCCCCAACTCACTGTCCCCACCCTGTCCTCCCGCTGTCCCCTCTGTCCCCGCTGTCCTCTCCCTGTCCCCTCTATCCCCGCGCTGTCCCCGCATTGTCCCCACCCTGTCCCCTCTCTATCCCACAGTTGTCCCCGCGCTGTCCCCTCTCTGTCCCCGCATTGTCCCCACCCTGTCCCCGCTGTCCCCTCTCTATCCCCCCTCTGTCCCCTCGCTGTCCCCGCTGTCCTCTCCCTGTCCCCACATTGTCCCCACCCTGTCCCCTCTCTCTGTCCCCTCCCTGTCCCCGCTGTCCCCACCCTGTTCCCACGCTGTCCCCTCTCTGTGCCCTCTCTCTGTCCCCTCCCTGTCCCCGCTGTCCCCACCCTGTTCCCACGCTGTCCCCTCTCTGTGCCCTCTCTCTGTCCCCTCCCTGTCCCCGCTGTCCCCTCTCTCTGTCCCCTCTCTGTCCCCACGCTGTCCCCTCTCTCTGTCCCCTCTGTCCCCTCTCTGTCCCCACCCTGTCCCCTCTCTCTGTCCCCTCTCTGTCCCTGCATTGTCCCCTCTCTGCCCCCACCCTGTCCTCCCGCTGTCCGCTCTCTGTCCTCGCTCTGTCCCCACGCTGTCCCCTCTCTCTGTCCCCACTCTGTCCCCTCTCTGTCCCCTCTGTCCCCTCTCTGTCCCCTCTCTGTCCCCTCCCTGTCCCCTCTCTCTGTCCCCTCCTGTCCCCACGCTGTCCCCTCTCTCTGTCCCCTCCTGTCCCCTCTCTGTCCCCACCCTGTCCCCTCCTGTCCCCTCTCTGTCCCCACGCTGTCCCCTCTCTCTGTCCCCTCCCGTCCCCGCTGTCCCCGCGCTGTCGCAGCTCACACCAAGCATATATTTTATTGAAAGACCAAGTGGGTGACAACGGCGTGGGGACAACCGGGGCTGGCCCGGTGGCTCTGGGGGGGGCTCCTCTGGCTGCTGAGTTACAGATAAATATCGGGACATCGAGCGGGTGGCGATATAGTCACGATAGCGCTGGGCGACAGGGGCCGAAGCGAGGGACCACCAGGCACAGCAGTGAGGAGGGGGCGACCCCGGGACAGCCCCCCGGGGGGGTGGCGGGGGTTGGGGACAGCCGGGGACACCGACACGAGGGGCAGCACACCCGCCACGGGGCGGGGGAGGGGCAGCTCTGGAAGGGGGGGGATTTTGGGGGTGCGTGGAGATGCCCCTCCCCCCACCCCGAGTTGCTCCTGGACCCCCCCTCTCCCCACCCCCGGTGTCCCCTCCCCCCCCCCCCCTCAGCTCGGTGTCCCCAAAGCCGCGGTGTCCCCAAAGCCGCGGTGTCCCCCGGGCTGGCCGTGCTCATGCAGGGGGGGCTGCTCGGGCCGTGTCACCCCCCGGCTGGGCCGTGTCACCCCCCCGAGGGGACCCCCGGACCCCCCGAGGGGACCCCCGAGAGGTGACGGGGGGGGGAGGGGCAGAGGAAGGGGCGGGGAGGTGACACCGAGGCCTTGGGGTCACACACGGAGTGACACCGAGCCCCGGGAGGTGTCACAGGGTGTCACACTGAGCCCCTGGGGGTGACACCGAGTCCCTGGGGGTGACACCCCGAGCCCCTGGGGGTGACACCGAGCCCCTGGGGGTGTCACAGGGTGTCACAGGGTGTCACACCGAGTCCCTGGGGGTGACACCCCGAGCCCCTGGGGGTGACACCGAGTCCCTGGGGGTGACACCGAGCCCCGGGGGGTGACACAGGGTGTCACACCGAGCCCCTGGGGGTGTCACACCGAGCCCTGGGATTGTCACAGGGTGTCACACCAAGCCCCTGCGGGTGACACCGAGTCCCCGGGGGTGACACCGAGTCCCTGGGGGTGTCACACTGAGCCCTGGGGGGGTGTCACACACAGGGTGTCACACCGAGTCCCCGGGGGTGTCACACTGAACCCCTGGGGGTGTCACCCCGAGCCCCTGGGGGTGTCCCAGGGTGTCACCCCGAGCCCCTGGGGGTGACACCGAGCCCCTGGGGGTGACAGCAGGTCCCTGGGGGTGTCACCCCGAGCCCCTGGGGGTGGCACGGGGGTGGCACCGTGGCGGGTGGCGGGGGTGGCAGGGGACCCCTACTCCAGGTAGATGTCCTCTGTGGGGCAGGCGTACTCCAGGTGCTCCTGGTAATATTCCTGAAACGCTCGGCTGAGGGGGGCAGCGGCGGGGACGGGGGGTCAGGGGGCGCCGAGTGCCCCCCAAAACCCCCGGACCCACCGAGACCCCCGGTGCTGGCACCCCCAAACCGGCACAGCTGCACCCCTGGAACCCCGCGGACCCACCGAGACCCCCGGTGCTGGTACCCCCAAACCGGCACAGCCACACCCCTGGCACCCCCGGACCCACTGAGACCCTCGGTGCTGGTACCCCCCAAACTGGTACAGCCGCACCCCTGGAACCCCCAGACCCACCGAGACCCCCGGTGTTGGTACCCCCAAACCGGCACAGCCGCACCCCTGGAACCCACAGCCCCCCAGCACCCCCAAACTTGGCATCCAGACCCCCATCCCTGAACCCCCAATTTTGACTCCCCAAAACCTCCAGCCTCAATCTCTCCATCCCCTGCCCCCCAGCCCCATCCCCGCGCCCCCCTGCGACCCCCGAGCCCCCCAGCCCCACCCCGCGCCCCCCGAGCCCCCCACGCACCCCAGACCCCCTGACCTCCCGAGCCCCCCAGCTCCACCCCAGCCCCCCGAGGCCGTGTCCCCCTGCCCCCCCTCACCTTCCGAGCCCCCCAGCTCCACCCCGCGCCCCCCGAATCCCCCGAGGCCGTGTCCCCCAGCCCCATCCTGCACTCCCCGAACCCCCCGAGCCCCCCTGACCCCCCGAGCCCCCCAGCCCCACCCCGCGCCCCCCGAGCCCCCCACGCACCCCAGACCCCCTGACCCCCCGAGCCCCCCAGCCCCACCCCAGCCCCCCCGAGTCCCCCAGCCCCACCCCAGCCCCCCGAGCCCCCCAATCCCACCCCAGCCCCCCGAGACCGTGTCCCCCATCCCCACCCCGAGCCCCCCAGCTTCACCCCAGCCCCCCGAGGCCGTGCCCCTCTGGCCCCCCGTGCCCCCCATCCCCACCCCGAGCCCCCCGAGCCCCCCAGCCCCACCCCAGCTCCACCCCAGGCCCCCGAGGCCGTGTCCCCCAGCCCCACCCCGCGCCCCCCGAGCCCCCCACGCACCCCAGACCCCCTGAGTCCCCGAGCCCCCCAGCCCCACCCCGAGCCCCCCGAGCCCCCCACGCACCCCACACATTCGGCCACGTGTCTCATGGACTCCTGCGACACGAAGACGTGGCAGGCGAAGCGGCTCAGCACCGGGTGCTTGGTGATGAACCCGAAATAGCTGCGGGGGTTTGGGGGGGCGAGGCGGGCTCAGGGGGGCACCCCAAAACCGGCCCGGCCAGGGGACACCCCCCGAGAGACACGCCGGGGGCAGCGGGAGCGGGCAGGGGGCTCTGGGGGGGCACCGTGGGGGTCTCTGGATGGGGTGGGGGTCCCTTGGGGTGTCCATAGATGGGGTGGGGTCCCTTGGGATGTCCCTGGATGGGGTGGGGTCTTTTGGGGTGTTCCTGGATGGGTTTTTTGGGGTGCCCATGGATGGGGTGGGGGTCCCTTGGGGTGTCCATAGATGGGGTGGGGTCTTTTGGGGTGTCCATGGATGGGGTGGGGTCTTTAGGGGTGCTCCTGAATTGGGTGGGGTTCCTTGGGGTGCTCCTGGATGGGGTGGGGACTTTTGGGGTGCCCATGGATGGGGTGGGGTCCCTTGGGGTGTCCATAGATGGGGTGGGGTCTTTTGGGGTGTCCATGGATGGGGTGGGGACTTTTGGGGTGCCCATGGATGGGGTGGGGTCCCTTGGGGTGTCCATAGATGGGGTGGGGTCTTTTGGGGTGTCTCTGGATGGGGCGGGGGTCCCTTGGGGTGTCCCTGGATGGGGCAGGGGTCCCTTGGGGCGCCCCTAGATGGGGTGGGGGTCCCTTGGGGGTGCCCCTGGTAGAGTGAGGACCCCTTGGGGTGTCCCTGGATGGGGCAGGGGTCCCTTGGGGTGCCCCTGGATGGGGTGGGGGTCCCTTGGGGATCCCATGGGTTGGTTGGGGGTCCCTTGGGGTGTCCCTGGATGGGGTGGGGGTCCCTTGGGGATCCCATGGGTTGGTTGGGGATCCCTTTGGGGTGTCCCTGGTGGGGTGGGGGTCCCTTGGGGATCCCATGGGTTGGTTGGGGGTCCCTTGGGGTGTCCATGGATGGGGCAGGGGTCCCTTGGGGATCTCATGGGTTGGTTTTGGATCCCTTGGGGTTCTCCTGGATGGGGTGGGGATCCCTTTGGGGTGTCCCTGGTGGGGTGGGGGTCCCTTGGGGTGTCCCTGGATGGGGCAGGGGTCCCCCAGGCTGCCCCGGGGGTCTCACCAGCTGTTCCGGGGGTGGCACCCGCAGAAGGAGATGTTCTTCATCTGGAAGAAGTGGCTGCAGCGCTCCAGCTGCCGGGGGATGGGGCGGAGGGGGGGATCCAGCTCAGCTCTGCCCCCCAAAATCTGCCCCCCACCCCAGCACGGCCCCCCAAAAACACAGCCCCGCACCCGAGAGCTGCTGGGCGCCCCCAAAGATGGTCCGTGCACCTCCTGGTGACCCCCAAACCCAGGCCACTGAGCCCCCCATCACCCTCAAAGCCACCTCCTGTCCTGGTGACCCCAAACCCGGCCCCTGAGCCCCTCATAACCTCCTGGTGACCCCCAAACCCGGAGCTCTGAGCCCTTTATCACCCTCAAACCCAGCCCCATGTTCCTCCTGTCCTGGTGACCCCAAACCTGGCCCCTGAGTCCCTCATCACCTCCTGGTGACCCCCAAACCCCAAGCTCGGAGCCCCTCATCACCCCTGAACCCACCCTCGTGTTCCTCCTGTCCTGGTGACCCCCAAACCCGGAGCCCTGTGCTCCTCATCACATCCTGGTCACCCCCAAACCTTCTTCTGTCCTCTCCTGGTCACCCCCAAACCTTCTCCCATCCCCTCCTGGTGACCCCAACCCTTCTCCCATCCCTGGTGTCCCCAACCCTTCTCCATCCCTGCTGACCCCAAACCTCCCATCCCTGGTGTCCCCAAACCTCCCATCCCTGGTGACCCCAACCCTTCTCCCATCCCCGGTGACCCCAAACCACTCATCCCTGGTGTCCCAAACCCTTCTCCCATCCCTGCTGACCCCAACCCTTCTCCTGTCCCTGGTGACCCCAAACCTTCTCCCATCCCCAGTGTCCCCAAACCTTCTTCCATCCCTGCTGACCCCAAACCTCCCATCCCTGCTGACCCCAACCCTTCTCCCATCCCCTCCTGGTGACCCCAACTCTTCTCCCATCCCTGCTGTCCCCAAACCTCCCATCCCCGGTGACCCCAACCTTTCCCATCCCTGCTGACCCCAAACCTTCTCCCATCCCTGCTGAACACAAACCTCCTGTCCCTGGTGTCCCCAACCCTTCTCCATCCCTGCTGACCCCAAACCTCCCATCCCTGATGACCCCAAAACTCCCATCCCTGCTGACCCCAACCCTTCTCCATCCCTGCTGACCCCAAACCTCCTGTCCCTGCTGACCCCAACCCTTCTCCATCCTGGCTGACCCCAAACCTTCTCCCATCCCTGGTGTCCCCAACCCTTCTCCATCACCGGTGTCCCCAACTCTTCTCCATCCCTGCTGTCCCCAAACCTCCTGTCCCTGGTGTCCCCAACCCTTCTCCCATCCCTGGTGTCCCCAACCCTTCTCCTGTCCACAGTGACCCCAAACCTCCCATCCCTGGTGTCCCCAACCCTTCTCCCATCCCCTCCTGGTGTCCCCAACCCTTCTCCATCCCTGCTGACCCCAACCCTTCTCCATCCCTGGTGTCCCCAACCCTTCTCCCATCCCCTCCTGGTGTCCCCAACCCTTCTCCCATCCCTGCTGACCCCAACCCTTCTCCATCCCTGGTGTCCCCAACCCTTCTCCATCCCTGGTGTCCCCAACCCTTCTCCATCCCTGCTGACCCCAACCCTTCTCCATCCCTGGTGTCCCCAACCCTTCTCCCATCCCCTCCTGGTGTCCCCAACCCTTCTCCCATCCCTGCTGTCCCCAACCCTTCTCCATCCCTGGTGTCCCCAACCCTTCTCCATCCCTGCTGACCCCAACCCTTCTCCATCCCTGGTGTCCCCAACCCTTCTCCCATCCCCTCCTTGTGTCCCCAACCCTTCTCCCATCCCTGCTGACCCCAACCCTTCTCCATCCCTGGTGTCCCCAACCCTTCTCCATCCCTGGTGTCCCCAACCCTTCTCCATCCCTGGTGTCCCCAACCCTTCTCCACCCCTGCTGACCCCAAACCTTCCATCCCTGCTGACCCCAACCCTTCTCCATCCCTGCTGTCCCCAACCCTTCTCCACCCCTGCTGACCTCTCGCTCGGGGCCGTACTCGGTGACGCTCAGGATGAGTTTGATGCCCTGCAGGGTCACCTCCAGCTCGCAGCTGGCCGGGGGCCGCAGGTGCACCGTCAGCTTCCTGGTGGTGGCGATCTGGGGTGGGGGGGACACCCAGGGGTCAGCGGGGGTCCCTCCGCCGGCCGCGGGGGTCCGGCCGCCCCCTCCTCACCTTCTGCATGGCGGCGCAGAGGATGCCGTTGCCCTGGTGGTACGGGACCTCCACGGAGCCCAGGAACTGCACCGAGAAGCGCTCGAGCCAGCGTGGGTTCCGCCGCAGGCCTGGGCGAGGAACGGGAGCCGCCAGTGACCGGAAATCCGGCGGGGGAGTTAATTATTAATTAATTATTATTAGCGTTATTTAATTGCAATTTATTATTTTATAATGTAAAAACGGCGCTGTGGCTGCCCGCGAGTGACCAGAAAACCGGCGGGTGGGTGTGAGTTGATTATAAATTAATTATTATTAGAGTTATTTAATTACAATTCGTTATTTTATAATGTAAAAACAGCACTGTGGCCGCCCGCGAGTGACCGGAAAACCGGCGGGGGAGTTAATTATTAATTAATTATTATTAGCGTTAATTAATTACAATTTATTATTTTATAATGTAAAAACGGCGCTCCGGCCACCTGTGAAATCCAGTGGGGGAGTTAATTATAGATTAATTATTAATTAGTGTTATTTCATTACAATTCGTTATTTTATAATGTAAAAACCGCGCTGTGGCCCCCCACGAGTGACCAGAAAACCGGCAAGTGAGTGTGAGTTAATTATAAATTAATTATTATTAGCGTTATTTAATTACAATTTATTATTTTATAATGTAAAAACCACGCTCCGGCCACCCGCGAGTGACCAGAAAAGCAGTGGGTGGGTGTGAGTTAATTATAAATTAATTATTAATTAGCGTTATTTAATTATCATTCGTAATTTTATAATGTAAAAACCGCGTCATCAACCCAACAGCCGGAGGCTGGATGCGCATTAGTTATAAATTAGCGTTAATAAATTAATATTAGTAATTTTATAATGTAAAAACCGCGCCGTCGACCGGATGATCGGCAGGTGGGTGTGTGTGAGTTATAAATTAATTATTAATTAGCGTTATTTAATTATCATTCGTAATTTTATAATGTAAAAACCGCGTCATCAACCCAACAGCCAGCGGCTGGTTGTGTGTTAGTTATAAATTAGTGTTAATAAATTAATATTAGTAATTTTATAATATAAAAACCAATCTTGGGCCAAAAAAACAGTGGGTGGGTGTGGGTTAGTTATAAATTAATTATTAATTAACGTTTTTTAATTACAATTTGTTATTTTATAATGTAAAAACCACGCTGTCAACTGCATGACCAGCAGGTGTGTGGGTGTGAGTTCGTTATAAGATAATTATTAATTAGCATTATTTCATTATAATTCATAATATTATATATATATTATATATTATATAGAATATATTATTATATATTATTATATTATATATTATTATATTATATATTATTATATATTATTATATATTATATTATATTATATTATATTATATTATATTATATTATATTATATAATATTATATTATATTATATTATATTATATTATATTATATTATATTATATTATATTATATTATATTATATTATATTATATATTATTATATTATATTATATTATATTATATTATATTATATTATATTATATTTTGCAAATAAACATATATCAATATATATTTATATATTTATATATTTATATAAAATATAATATAATAAATCTAATATGTTATGATATACATAGTATATGTATAAATTTATATGATACATGTATCTATTTCAGATATATATATATTAAAAATATAATATAATATAATATAATATAATATAATATAATATAATATAATATAATATAATATAATATAATATAATATAATATAATATAATATAATATAATATAATATAATATAATATAATATAATATAACATAAGTATTCTAATATTTTTATAATATTTTTATAATATATTTCTACTAATAAAAACTAAATTAAATGGCAAAGTTAAAAAGGGAAAACTCTTATAATAAATAAATTATTATAAATCAATTTATAATAATAAATACAATAATAATAAAAACTGTTATACTAAACCATTGTTAACGAATCAATTATAAATTGCAAATTGAATTATTAATTATGGATTAAGGACTGAAAATTATTAATTATAAATTTTAAAATACCTCAGTGTAGCACCAACACTCTTCACTGTCCCTTCCATCCCTTACAAAACTTTTACCAATTTTTGAAGGGTTTTTCACAGAAAACACGAAATTTTTACCAATTTTAAAAAGTTTCTCACAGAGAAAGTGAAATTTTTACAAATATTTCAGTTTCTCACAGAAAACATGAAATTTTTACCAATTTTTAAAAGGTTTATCGCAGAGAATGTGAAATTTTTTCAGATTTTTCAAAGGTTTTTCACAAAGAATTTAAAATTTTCACAAATATTTAAGTTTCTCATAGGGAACATGAAACTTTTACAAATTTTTAAAGTTTATCACAGAGAACGTGAAATTTTTACCAATTTTTCAAAGGTTTTTCACAGAGAATGTGAAATTTTTTCAAATATTTAAGTTTCTCATACACAATGTGAAACTTTTACCAATTTTTAATCTCATAGAGAATGTGAAACTATTACCAGTTTTGAATCTCAAAATGTGAAATTTTTACTAATTTTTAAAAGTTTCTCACAAAGAATGTGAAATTTTTCCAAATATTTAAGTTTCTCACAGAGACTGTGAAATTTTAAATTTAAATTTTAAAAAGGTTCATCACAAAGAATGCGAAATTTTTACGAATTTTTAAAAGTTTTATCACAGAAAATGTGAATTTTTTACCAATTTTTACAAGTTTCTCCTCAGCGAATCGATGGAGCAATTCTGGGAGCTTCATTAACTGAAGCTTAATTAATTGGATAATTAACCCCGATATGGAAATGGACCAGAAGTTATATATATATATATATATATATGAATATAAAAAAAATTATAAATAGATATATATAAAATATATTTTAAAATATATAAATTATAACTATATAAATATTTATTTATATTTTTTTATTTTTATTTTTATTTATTTCGATTTTTATATATTTACATTTATATTTATGTTTATATTTATATATATATTTATATTTATTTGTTATTTATAAATATATAAATTTGTATTTATATAAATTTATAAATATAAATATATAAATTTTATATTATAAAATATGTAAAGTATATATAAAAATATAAATAAATATAAATAAATATATAGTAAAAATATATTTTAAAATATTTAAATTATAATTATATATATTCATATTTTTTTATATTTATTTTTTATATTTTTTATTTTTATTTATTTACATTTTTTAATTTTTATTATTGTTTATATTTATTTATTCTTTATATTTATTTGTTATTTATGAACACATAGATTTATATGTATACAAATTTATATTTCTAAATATATAAATATGTTATTAAAATATATGAAATATATAAAAATAAATAAATAAGAATATAAATATAAATATAAATATAAATATAAATATAAATATAAATATAAACATGAATATGAATATAAGTGTAAATATAAATATAAGTATAAATATAAATATAAATATAAATATAAATATAAATATAAATATAAATATAAATATAAATATAAATATAAATATAAATATAAATATAAATATAAATATAAATATAAATATAAAAATAAATATAAGTATAAATATAAATATAGATATAAGCATAAATATAAATATAAAAATAAATATAAATATAAAAATAAATATAAGTATAAATATAAATATAGATATAAATATAAACATAAATATAAATATAAAATTAAATATAAATATAAACATAAACATAAATATAAATATAAATATATAATTTATTTATATGATATATATCAAATTTATTAAAAGTTTATAAAATTCTAAGTTACAAAAATATTAAACTCATGACTTGGAGCCCACCTCGTTTGGCGCCTCAACCACACCCAAAGTCCCTCCTTTAACAAACCCCAACTTCATTCCTTCACCTCTCCCCAACCTCCCCTCCAGAACCTTCTGGAAACATCTCCAAGACCCCTCCCCACATTTTTTGGGGGTCCCCCGGTCTCCTACCGATGACGTCGCGGGCCTGTCCCACCACCTCGTGGGCGTAGAAGGCCGGGAAGATGCCGCGCTCGCCCGTCCGCATGTTGTAGCCGCGGGTACCAGTAATCATCCTCCTCCAGCTCCACCAGGATGGGATCGTCCACGTCCAGCTCCAGCTCGTCCTCGTGGCGCGGGATGAACCTGGGGAGATGCCACCACCACCACCCACGGGGTGGGAACCCGCCCGGGGAACCGAAGAAACGGCGCAACGCGGGGCGGGGCGGCGGTGACGCAATGGCACCTCTTGGGCAGCTCAAGGTCACCTCATGGGTACATCGAAGTCACTGTCCTGACCTTCTGGGCAGCTCAAGGTCACCTCATGGACACCTCAAAGTCACCTCATGGACACCACAAAGTGACCTCTTGGGCACCTCAATGTCACCTCATGGGCACCTCAAAGTCACCTCGTGGGCATCTCAAGGTCACCTCATGGTCACCCCAAGGTCACCTCATGGGCAGCTCAAAGTCACCTCATGGGCAGCTCAAGGTCACCTCTTGGGCACCTCAAGGTCACCTCATGGGCACCTCAAAGTCACCTCATGGGCAGCTCAAGGTCACCTCATGGACACCTCAAAGTCACTGCCCTGACCTCCTGAGCACCCCAATGTCACCTCCTGGGCAGCTCAAAGTCACCTCATGGTCACCCCTAAAGTCACCTCCTGGTCACCTCAAAGTGACCACTTGGGCACCTCAATGTCACCTCATGGGCAGCTCAAGGTCACCTCATGGACACCTCAAAGTCACCTCATGGACACCACAAAGTGACCTCTTGGGCTCCTCAATGTCACCTCATGGGCACCTCAAAGTCACCTCGTGGGCATCTCAAGGTCACCTCATGGTCACCCCAAGGTCACCTCATGGGCAGCTGAAAGTCACCTCATGGACACCTCAAAGTGACCTCATGGACACCTCAAAGCCACCTCCTGGCAGCTCGAAGTCATTGTCCTGGCATCCTGGTCACCTCAAAGTCACCTCCTGGTCACCCCAAAGCTACAGCTCAGCACGGCACGGGTCAGCAGTGACGCAATGTCACCTCCTGGGCACCAAAAAGTCACCTCATGGTCACCACAAAGTCACATCATGGGCAGCTCAAGGTCACCTCATGGGCACCCTAAAGTCACCTCATGGGCAGCTCAAAGTCACCTCCAGGTCATCCCAAAGTCACGGCTCGGCACAGTGCGGGTCAGCAGTGACGCAATGTCACCTCCTGGGCACCTCAAAGTCACCTCATGGTCACCTCAAAGTCACCTCATGGTCACCCCAAAGTCACCTCATGGGTACATCAAAGTCACTGTCTTGACCTTCTGGGCAGCTCGAAGTCATCGTCCTGGCGTCCTGGTCACCTCAAAGTCACCTCCTGGGCACCCCAAAGCTACAGCTCAGCACGGCGCGGGTCAGCAGTGATGCAAAGTCACCTCATGGTCACCTCAAAGTCACCTCATGGGCAGCTCAAAGTCACCTCATGGGCAGCTCAAAGTCACCTCATGGGCAGCTCAAAGTCACTGCCCTGACCTTCTGGGCATCTCAAAGTCACCTCCTGGTCACCCCAAAGCCACCTCCTGGGCAGCTAAAGGTCACCTCATGGGCAGCTCAAAGTCACCTCCTGGTCATCCCAAAGTCACGGCTCGGCACGGTGCGGGTCAGTGGTGACGCAATGGCACCTCGTGGGCACCTCAAAGTCACCTCATGGTCACCTCAAAGTCACCTCCTGGTCACCTCAAGGTCACCTCCTGGGCAGCTCAAAGTCACATCATGGTCACCCTAAAGTCACCTCATGGTCATCTCAAGTTCACCTCATGGTCATCTCAAGGTCACCTCATGGGTACCCTAAAGTCACTTCCTGGTCACCCAAAAGCCACCTTCTGGGCACCCCAAAGTCACCTCATGGGCAGCTCAAAGTCACCTCCTGGTCACCTCAAAGTCACCTCATGGGCAGCTCATGGTCACCTCATGGGCACCTCAAAGTCACCTCATGGTCACCCCGAAGTCACCTCATGGTCACCCCAAAGTCACCTCATGGTCACCCTGATCCCATCCCCTTCACCTCCTGGTCACCCCAAACCCACCCCTGTGGTGGCACCGCCAGAGCCCAGGGACCGTCACCCCAGGGGACCCGGAGCTGGCAGGGGACCCTGGGGTGGCACTGGGGGACCCTGGGGTGGCACCGGGGGGCACTGGGGTGACACCGGGGGACCCTGGGGTGGCACCAGGGGACCCTGGGGTGGCACCGGGGGACCCTGGGGTGGCACCGGGGGACCCTGGGGTGGCACTGGGGGACCCTGGGGTGGCACCGGGGGACCCTGGGGTGTCACCAGGGGACCCTGGGGTGACACTGGGGGACCCTGGGGTGGCATTGGGGGGCCCTGGGGTGGCACCGGGGGACCCTGGGGTGACACTGGGGGACCCTGGGGTGGCATTGGGGGGCCCTGGGGTGGCACTGGGGGACCCTGGGGTGACACGGGGGACCCTGGGGTGGCACCGGGGGACCCTGGGGTGGCATTGGGGGACCCTGGGATGGCACCGGGGGACCCTGGGGTGGCACTGGGGGCCCTGGGGTGGCACTGGGGGACCCTGGGGTGGCATTGGGGGGCCCTGGGGTGACACCAGGGGACCCTGGGGTGGCACCGGGGGGCACTGGGGTGACACCGGGGGACCCTGGGGTGGCACCGGGGGACCCTGGGGTGGCACCGGGGGGCCCCGGGGTGGCACTGGGGGACCCTGGGGTGGCATTGGGGGGCCCTGGGGTGGCACTGGGGGACCCTGGGGTGGCACCGGGGGACCCTGGGGTGGCACCGGGGGGCACCGGGGTGGCACCGGGGGACCCTGGGGTGGCACTGGGGGGCACTGGGTGACCCCAGCAGGGACAGGGGGTCCCTCGGGGTCCCTCGGGTGTCACCTGGGGTGTCACCTGGGGTGGCCTCACCTGAAGACAGCCCGGTGGGTCTGCTCCCGCTCCTCGCCGTTCACCGTGCACGAGAACAGCCCGAAGGACTCCGTGCCTGTGGGGACAGACATGGCAGGGACAGGGGACAGGGGACAGGGGACAGGGGACAGGGTCACCCCTGTGGGGACAGGGGACAGGGGATGGGGACAGGGACAGGGGACAGGGGATGGGGACAGGGGACAGGGACACCCCCGCGGGGACAGTGACACCACCATGGGGACCGGGGACACCCATGGCAGGGACAGGGGACAGGGGACAGGGAATGGGGACAGGGACAGGGGACAGGGACAGGGGGACAGGGGACAGGGACACCCCCGCAGGGACAGTGACACCACCATGGGGACAGAGGACAGGGCCACCCCCGCGGGGACAGTGACACCACCATGGGGACTGGGGACACCCATGGCAGGGACAGGGGACAGGGGACAGGGAATGGGGACAGGGGATGGGGACAGGGAGCAGCCATGACAGGGACAGGGGACAGGGGACAGGGGACAGGGGACAGGGCCACTCCCGTGGGGACAGTGCCACCAACATGGAGACAGTGTCACCAGCATGGGGACAGTGGCACTCCCGCGGGGACAGGGGACAGCTGCCACCACCATGGGGACAGGGGACAGCCATGCCAGGAGCACGGGGACAGTGTCACCCCCTGGGGTCACCGTGGTCATTGTGTGCCTGCCTTGTCCCCCGTGCCATGTCATGACATGCCGTGACACCATCGTGACACATGGTGACACATGGTGACACATGGTGACACATGGTTACACATTGTGACACATGGTGACACACGGTGACACACCGTGACACATCGTGACACATCGTGACACGTCGTGACACATCGTGACACACCGTGACACATGGTGACACCATGGTGACACATCGTGACACCATCGTGACAGATTGTGACACACGGTGACACATGGTGACACTTGGTGACACATGGTGACACATTGTGACACATGGTGACACATCGTGACACCATCGTGACACCATCGTGACACATCGTGACACCATCGTGACACACTGTGACACATGGTGACACTTGGTGACACATGGTGACACATTGTGACACATGATGACACATGGTGACACCATCATGACACATGGTGACACATGGGGACACATGGTGACACCATCGTGACACGTGGTGACACACCGTGACACCAATCGTGACACCATTGTGACACATGGTGACACATGGTGACACATCGTGACACATAGTGACACATGGTGACACCATCATGACACATCGTGACACATCGTGACATGCCGTGACACACTGTGACACATGGTGACACATCATGACACATGGTGACACACCGTGACACCATCATGACAGACTGTGACACATGGTGACACACGGTGACACATGGTGACATGGCACCACAGACGGGAATGGGACAGGACAGGACAGGGCCACCCCCGTGGGGACAGTGCCACCACCATGGGGACAGGCGTGAGAAGAGCCGGGACAGCACGGCACGACATGTCGCGACATGCAGTGACATATCACGTGACATGCCATGACATATCGTGACATGCCATGACATATCACGTGACATGCTGTGACATATCACGTCACAAGCCGTGACATATCATGTGACATGCCATGACACATCGTGTGACATGCTGTGACATGTTGCGACACGCAGTGACATATCACGACATGCGGTGGCGTATCGTGACATGCCGTGACATACTGTGACATGCTGCAACATATCATGACATGCCATGAC
Organism: Periparus ater; assembly: GCA_032357785.1. Classification (NCBI taxonomy): domain Eukaryota; kingdom Metazoa; phylum Chordata; class Aves; order Passeriformes; family Paridae; genus Periparus; species Periparus ater. Next base: position 72,834,681 of record CM063608.1, on the reverse strand, counting down.
ATATCGTGACATGTTGTGACATGCCGTGACATACCCCAACATGCCGCGACATATCGCGACATCCCCATGACATATCACAATATGCTGTGACATATCACGTGACATCTCATGACATATCGTGACATACCGTGACATATCGCGACACGCCGTGACATACCCCAACATGCCGTGACATATCGCGACATCCCACGACATATCACGACATCCCATGACATATTGTGACATCCTGTGACATATCGTGTGACATGCCATGACATACCCCAACATGCCGCCACATATCGTGACATCCCACGGCATATCGCGACATCCCACGACATATCGCGACACGCCGTGACATATCGCGACACGCCGTGACGTCCCGCCCCAGGGCACAGGGGACCGGCCGGGGCAGGACACGGAGGACAAGCCACGCGCCAGCGTCACACGGCCCGGCCCCGTCACGCGCCGCCGCCGCCGCGCGTCACGACGCGTCGCGACGCCGCCACTTACTGGAGGAGCGCGAGGTGCTGTTGACGAAGACGTTGAGGAACTTCTTGGAGAAGTGCAGGTCGGCCTCGGGGGACGAGTCCTCGGAGGAGCTGCTGCGCCCGTCGGGGGCCACCAGCCCGTCGCCGAAGGCCACCTCGTCGTCGCAGGCCCTCAGGATGTCGCTGTCGTCGCTGAGCACGGACGTGCAGCGCCGCAGGCTGACCAGCTCCAGCTGCGTGTGCTCGTCCACCACCAGCGTGTACTTGACCGAGTCGTAGGCCAGCGACTCGTCCAGCGCCGGCGGCTCCGGCGGCTCCGGCGCCTCCCCGGCCGGGCTCCCCCGGCGCGGGGCCGCCAAGGCCGGCTCGGCTTCCTCCAAGGTCATGGCGAAGCCGCGGTTGGTCTTGGCGGTGGACACGTCCAGCGCGGCGGGGTCGGCGTCGGGCGCTAACCGGACGTCGTCGATCATGGAGTCGGCCTCCAGCACGCCCGAGTCCAGGTCACCGTCGAGGGCCCAGCGCCGGGGGCTGGCGGGGCGGCGATCCCCGGCGGTGACGGCCGGCTCGGTGCCCGGGGACGCCCGCGGTGGCGGCGCCGGGTGGCAGCCCAAGGTGGCCAGGACCTCGGAGGCGTCCAGGCGGCCGAGGGTGACAGGGCGGCCGGGGCACACGGGAGCGATGGTGTCGTTGGTGGGGTTGCTGAGGAAGAGGAAAGGCCCCGGCTCCTCGGCCGGCGGCTCCGGCGGCGGCTCGGCGGCCGCGTGCTCGGCCTCGGCCAGGGAGCTGCGCAGCGTCTCCATGTCCACCAGCTCGATGGCGCCGCGCTGGCACCGCGACGCCGCCGGCGCCGCCGCCACCGCCTCGCCCGGCGCCACCGGCGAGTCCCGCGGGCCCGGCTCCTCGTCCAGCGCCTCGCTCAGGATCTCGGGCTCCAGGTCGGAGGCGGGCGAGATGGTGTCGCACAGCGAGTGGCTGTTCTGGAAACACTCGTCCGGGCACTTGATGGGGTACGAGCCCTCCGAGATCATCTTGTTCACCAGGTTGCTGAGCAGCCACGGCGAGTCCGAGTCCTCGCTCAGGTCGGGCTCCGACTCCGAGTCGGAGTCGTACTCGCTGTTGTCCTCCTCGTCCGCCTCGGGCATCAGCTTGGGCCCCACGGGCAGGTAGAAGGAGCGGCGGATGCTCTCCAGGCCGTGGTCGGGGTCGATCTTCAGGTCCAGGGGGCTGGCGCTGGACACGTCGGTCTGGCCCTCGGGCGCGGGGCCGTCGGCCGGGTCCAGGCTGTCGTAGTAGGCGTCCATCTTCAGCTCGGCCAGGCTCTCCCTCCTGACCACGCCGCGCTCCGGCTGGCCCCTCTCGGCCGGCTCCTCCTCGTCCTCCTTGCCCTTGTCCAGCAGCAGCGAGTCCTTGATGCCCAGCAGGCCGGGCGCCTCCAGCTCGGGCTCCAGCTCGCCCTCGGAGCCCGGCGAGCTCGCCTCCTCGATGGAATTGGTCAGGTGCGAGGAGCGGCCGCTGCTGCTGTCGCTGCTCAGGTCCAGCTCGGTCTCCGAGATGGACGAGATCATGTTGCTGACCAGGCGCCCGCCGGCGAAAGCCGCCTCCAGCTCCCCGTCCACGTCCGAGTCGGAGCCGGGCGAGCTCAGCTCGTCCCCGCGGCGCCCACCGGGCAGGAAGGGCTTGGCCGTGCGGCTCGTGAGGTCGGCCTCGATGCCCGGGTCCGAGGAGGGCGAGGTGGTCTCCGAGGAGCCCGAGGGGTGGCCGCGCACGCTGGCGGCCCGGCCGGACCGGGGACCCTCCCCATCGGAGCTGAGCGGCTCCGCGGGAGCCCCGTCCCTCTCCGGCCTCACCGGGGGCTGCGGCCGCGGGCGGGGGGACCCCGGGCTGCTGCCGCCGCCTCCACCGCCTGCCCGGGGCTGCGTGGGGGCCTGGGGGGCGGCCTGGGCTGGGGGGGCGGCGTCGGGGGGAGCCGCGGGTCCTGTTGGAGAGAGACGGGGGTGAGGAGGAGGGGGCGGCTGGCGGGGGCGCGGCGGGGAGAGCGGAGCTCGGAGCGCAGCAGAGATGAGGTTCATGTTAAAATCGGGCGCGGCCCTCGGGGCCGATGGGTTACCATGTGCCAGGGACTCGGGGCTGTTGCCTTGCGAGTCCAGGGGGGAGGGCGGCAGCGAGGGGGGAGCCCCCACGCCGGGGCCCGGCGGGCTCTGCAGGCAGGGTCCGTCCAGGATGCAGGCGTGGGGGGACGAGTGTCCTGCGGGGAGGGGGGACACGGAGATGGGGTCACAAGGGGGAGGGGCGGTGTCACCACACCCCCGCTGTCGCACCCGGTGTCACATCTAGTGTCACACCCAAATGTCACACCCCGCTGTCGCACCCGGTGTCACATCCAGGGTCACACCCTGCTGTCGCACCCGGTGTCACATCTAGTGTCACACCCAACTGTCACACCCCAGTGCCACACCCCAGTGCCACATCTAGTGTCACACTCCACTGTCACACCCCAGTGCCACACCCCAGTGTCACACCCAGTGTCACACCCAGTGTCACACCCCACTGTCACACCCAACTGTCACACCCCAGTGTCACACCCCAGTGCCACATCTAGTGTCACACTCCACTGTCACACCCGGTGTCACATCCAGGGTCACACCCTGCTGTCACACCCAGTGTCACATCTAGTGACACACCCAAATGTCACACCCCGCTGTCACACCTGCAGTGCCACCCCCAGTGCCACACACGTCACACCCCGGTGTCATACCCCATGTCACGCCCCACTGCCACAGCTGCACTGTCACACCCCAGTGTCACACCCAGTGTCACACCCCACTGTCACACCTGCACTGTCACACCCCAGTGTCAAACCACTGTGTCACACCCACTGTCACACCCCACTGCCACACCCCAGTGTCACACCCCAGTGTCACACCCCAGTGTCACACCCAGTGTCACACCCCACTGTCACACTCAGTGCCACATCCCCACTATGACACCTGCACTGTCACCTGCCAGTGCCACACCCCAGTGCTACACCAAGTGTCACACCCCAGTGTCACACCTGCACTGTCACACCCCAGTGTCACACCCAAGTGCCACACCCACACTGTCACACCCACAGTCACACCCCAATTCCACACCCCAGTGTCACACCCACTGTTACACCCCAGTGCCACACCCGTGTCACATCCCAGTGTCACACGCACACTGTCACACCCCTGTGCCACATCCTAGTGTCACACCCCACTGCCACACCCCACTGCCACACCCCACTGTCACACCTCAGTGCCACACCCAAGGTCACATCTGCACTGTCACACCCCAGTGTCACCCCCAGTGTCACACCCACACTGCCACACCCGTGTCACACCCCACTGTCACCCCCCAGTGCCACACCCACTGCCATATCCCAGTGCCACACCCCAGTGTCACACCCCACTGTGACACCTGCACTGTTACACCCCAGTGCCACACCCGTGTCACACCCCAGTGACACACCCATGTCACACCCACTGTCATCCCCCAGTGCCACACCCCAGTGTCACACCCACTGTCACACCCCAGTGCTACACCCCACTGTGACACCTGCACTGTTACACCCCAGTGCCACACCCATGTCACACCCCACTGTCACTCCCACACTGCCACACCCGTGTCACACCTGTGTCACACCCCACTGTCACCCCACACTGTCACCCCGCAGTGCCACACCCCAGTGTCACACCCCACTGTGACACCTGCACTGTCACACCCCAGTGCCACACCCATGTCACACCCCAGTGCCACACCCACACTAACACACCCGTGCCACACCCGTGCCACCCCAGTGTCACCCCGCAGTGTCACCCCACAGTGTTGGGGCCGCTCACCGGTGTGTGAGGAGGAGGAGGAGGAGGAAGAGCGCTGCAGCAGCGCCTCCTGCCAGCTGGGCCGGGCCGCGAAGCCGCCGTTGTTGTTCAGGGAATCCTGGGGACAGAGAACACGGGGGCTCGGGGTGACACCCCCGCCTGGGGACACTGGGGGACACCCTGGGACACCGGGGACACCGGGGGGACACTGGGGACACCGGGGGGACACTGGGGGGACACTGGGGACAGCGCAGGGACAGCGCGGAGGGACACCGGGGACAGCGCGGGGACACTGGGGGGACACTGGGGACAGCACAGGGACACTGGGGGGACACCGGGGGGACACTGGGGACAGCGCAGGGACAGCGTGGAGGGACACCGGGGACAGCGCGGGGACACCAGGAACAGCACGGGGACACCGAGGGGACACTGGGGACAGCACAGGGACAGCGCGGGGACAGCGCGGAGGGACACCGGGGACAGCACGGGGACAGTGCGGGGACACCGGGGGGACACTGGGGGGACACTGGGGACAGCACAGGGACAGCGCAGAGGGACACCGGGGGGACACTGGGGACAGCACGGGGACAGTGCGGGGACACTGGGGGGACACTGGGGACAGCGCGGGGACGCCAGGGAGAGAGCGGGGACACCGGAGGGACACCGGGGGAACACTGGGGACAGCACGGGGACAGTGCGGGGACACCAGGGGCAGCATGGGGACACCGGGGAGACACCGGGGACAGCACAGGGACAGCACGGGGACACCGGGGGGACACCATGGGGACACCAGGGACAGCACGGGGTTTATCCTGAGTAGGGCCACCACATCCCTGCATCCCCTGCCCGGCCGGACACACGCCAGGAGCCGGGAACAGCGTGGGGTGGGGTGACACGGGGTGGGTGACACAGGGTGGGTGACATGGGGTGACACCGGGTGGGTGACACAGGGTGGGTGACATGGGGTGACACAGGGTGGGTGACATGGCGTGACATGGGGTGACATGGGGTGGTCCTGTGCCCAGCCCAGGAACAAAGCCAGCAGCGGTACTGAGCCATGTGTGACACCCCACGGCCGCCTGTGACACCTCACAGCCACGTGTGACACCCCATGGCCATGTGTGACACCCCACGGCCGCCTGTGACACCCAACAGCCGCCTGTGACACCCCATGGTCATGTGTGACACCCCACGGACATGTGTGACACCCCACGGCCGCCTGTGACACCCCACAGCCGCCTGTGACACCCCATGGTCATGTGTGACACCCCACGGCCACCTGTGACACTCCACGGTCATGTGTGACACCCTACGGCCACGTGTGACACCCCACGGACATGTGTGACACCCCACGGCCACGTGTGACACCCCACGGCCACCTGTGACACCCCATGGACACGTGTGACACCCCACGGCCGCCTGTGACACCCCACAGCCATGTGTGACACCCCATGGTCATGTGTGACACCCCACGGCCACCTGTGACACCCCATGGCCACCTGTGACACCCCATGGACACGTGTGACACCCAACAGTCGACTGTGACACCCCATGGCCACCTGTGACACCCCATGGACACGTGTGACACCCAACAGTCGACTGTGACACCCCATGGCCATGTGTGACACCCCATGGACACGTGTGACACCCAACAGTCGACTGTGACACCCCATGGCCATGTGTGACACCCCACAGCCATGTGTGACACTCCACGGCCATGTGTGACACCCCACGGCCACCTGTGACACCCCATGGCCATGTGTGACACCCCACGGATGGGAATGGGGGATGGGGGATGGGGGATGGGAATGGGGGATGGGAATGGGAATGTGGGAATGGGGAATGGGGGATGGGGGATGGGAATGGGAATGGGAATGGGGGATGGGGGATGGGAATGGGGGGATGGGAATGAGGGATGGGGGATGGGAATGGGGGAGAAAAGGGGGGTCCCGAAATTCCCGAGCCCCCCGCGGTTCCCCGGCAACGCCGGCGGCTGCCCCGCCCCGCCCGCGGCTTCCCACGCGCTGCGGTGGCGCCTGCGCGGGGACACCGGGACACCGGGACATGGGGACACGGGGACACCCCCGGGGGGACACGGGGACAGCGGGACACCCGGACATGGGGACATCCCCGGGGGGACACGGGGACAGCGGGACACCGGGACATGGGGACATCCCCGGGGGGACACGGGGACAGCGGGACACCGGGACATGGGGACATCCCCGGGGGGACACGGGGACAGCGGGACACCCGGACATGGGGACACCCGCGGGGGGACACCCTCGGGGACACCCCCCGAGTGCGGGAAAAGGGGGGGACACCGGGACACCGGGACACCCGGACACGGGGACACCGGGACACCGGGACACGGGGACACCCCCGGGGGGACACACCCAGTGCGGGAAAAGGGGGGGACACGGGGACACCGGGACACGGGGACACGGGGACACCGGGACACCCGGACACCCCCGGGGGACACGGGGACACCGGGACACCCGGACACCCCCGGGGGACACAGGGACACCGGGACACGGAGACACCCCCGGGGGGACACCCCCAGTGCGGGAAAAGGGGGGGACACGGGGACACGGGGACACCGGGACACCCGGACACCGAGACACGGGGACACCGGGACACCCGGACACGGGGACACCCCCGAGGGGACACCCCCAGTGCGTGAAAAGGAGGGGACACGGGGTGGGGACGGGCACAAGGGAATGGCGGGAGGAGGGGGACGGTGGCACCAGGAGGGGACAGTGACCCCCGGGTGGGAGGGGACAGTGGCACCGGGAGGAGGGGACAGTGATCCCAGGAGTGAGGGAGGGGACAGCGACCCAGAGTGGGGAGGGGACAGTGAACCCAGAGAGGGGACAGTGACCCCAGGAGGGAGGGGACAGTGACCCCGGGAGGGGACAGTGACCCCAGGACTGGGGAGGGGACAGTGACTCCAGGAGTGAGGGAGGGGACAGTGACCCCTGGATTGGGGAGGGGACAGTGACCCCAGGACTGGGGTGGGGACAGTGACCCCAGAGAGGAGGGGACAGTGACCTCAGGAGGGAGGGGACAGTGACCCCAGAGAGGGGACAGTGACCCCCAGGACTGGGGAGGGGACAGTGACCCCAGGAGTGAGGGGACAATGACCCCGGGAGGGGACAGTGACCCCAGGACTGGGGTGGGGACAGTGACCCCAGAGAGGAGGGGACAGTGACCTCAGTGGGGGGAGGGGACAGCGACCCCAGGATTGGGGAGGGGACAGTGACCCCTCGGGGGGAGGAGACAGTGACTCCAGGAGTGGGGGAGGGGACAGCGACCCTTGGAGAGGGGACAGTGACCGCCGGAGGGGGAGGGGACAGTGACCCAGAGTGGGGAGGGGACAGTGACCCAGAGGGGACAGTGACCCCAGGAGGGAGGGGACAGTGACCCCGGGGGGGGACAGTGACCCCCAGGACTGGGGAGGGGACAGTGACTCCAGGAGTGAGGGAGGGGACAGTGACCCCTGGATTGGGGAGGGGACAGTGACTCCGGGAGGGGACAGTGACCCCAGGACTGGGGTGGGGACAGTGACCCCAGAGAGGAGGGGGACAGTGACCCTGGGAGGGGACAGTGACCCCGGGAGGGGAAAGTGACCCCGGGAGGGGACAGTGACCTCAGGAGGGAGGGGACAATGACCCCGGGAGGGGACAGTGACCCCTCGTGGGGAGGGGACAGTGACCCCCACGGCCTCACCTGTGTGCCCGGGGCTGTCAGGTTGAGGCTGGTGGGGCGATGCTTCTGCGTCTCCTCCAGCGCGGGCGAGGGGATGGGCGAGGCCGAAGGGGACGGCGGCGCCTCCAGCTCGTTGCCTTCCTCCTCCTCCTCCTCTTCCTCGTCGTCATCGTCGTCGTTGTCGTCGATCATCTCGAACTCCTGGAAGTCGTCCTGGAAGGTGCACACGGGGTGCGGCTGCTCCCCGCGCTCCAGCACCAGGCAGTCCTGAGGGTGGCAGAGTGTCAGGGACACGGGGACACCGCGGGTCACCCTCCCGGCCACCCGGGGATGGCAGCGTCCCCGGTCCCCTGTGGGCTGGCCAAGAGGGGACTAGTTCAAAAGTCGAGGTTGGGTTGGGTTTGGGGTCTTGGAGATCCCAAAAGTCGAGGTGGGGTTGGGTTTGAGGGGTTGGAGACATCAAAAGTCGAGGTTGGGTTGGGTTTGAGGGGCTGGAGACACAAAACGTTGAGGTTGGGTTGGGTTTGAGGGGTTGAAGATCATCAAAAGTCAGCTTGGAGTCATGGGAGACACCAAAAGACGAGGTTGGGTTGGGGGTCTTGGAGATCCCAAAAGTCAAGGTGGGGTTGGGTTTGAGGGGTTGGAGATCATCAAAAGTCGAGGCTGGGTTGGGTTTGAGGGGTTGGAGATCATCAAAAGTCAGCTTGGAATCATGAGAGACACCAAAAGTCAAGGTTGGGCTGGGTTTGAGGGGTTGGAGATCATCAAATGTTGAGGTGGGGTTGGGTTTGAAGGGTTGGAGACACCAAACGTTGAGGTTGGGTTGGGTTTGAGGGGTTGGAGATCCCAAAAGTTGAGGTTGGGTTGGGTTTGAGGGGTTGGAGATCATCAAAAGTCAGCTTGGAGTCATGGGGGACACCAAAAGTCGGGGTTGGGTTGGGTTTGAGGGGTTGGAGACATCAAAAGTCGAGGCTGGGTTGGGTTTGAGGGGTTGGAGATCATCCAAAGTCAGCTTGGAGTCATGGGGGACACCATAAGTCGAGGTTGGGTTGGGTTTGGGGTCTTAGAGACACCAAAAGTCGAGGTTGGGTTGGGATTGAGGGGTTGGAGACACCAAAAATTGAGGTTGGGTTGGGTTTGAGGGGTGGGAGACACCAAAAGTTGAGGTTGGGTTGGGTTTGGGGTCTTGGAGACACCAAAAGTCAAGGTTGGGTTGGGTTTGAGGGGTTGGAGACACCAAAAGTCGAGGCTGGGTTGGGTTTGAGGGGTTGGAGACCCCAGAAGTTGAGGTTGGGTTGGGTTTGAAGGGTTGGAGACACCAAAAGTTGAGGTTGGGTTGGGTTTGAGGGGTTGGAGATCCCAAAAGTCGAGGTTGGGTTGGGTTTGAGGTCTTGGAGACACCAAAAGTCGAGGTTGGGTTGGGTTTGGGGTCTTGGAGACACCAAAAGTCGAGGTTGGGTTGGGTTTGAGGGGTTGGAGATCATCCAAAGTCAGCTTGGAATCATGGGGGACACCAAAAGTCGAGGTTGGGTTGGGTTTGAGGTCTTGGAGATCCCAAACGTTTAGGTTGGGTTGGGTTTGAGGGGTTGGAGATCCCAAAAGTCGAGGCTGGGTTGGGTTTGAAGGGTTGGAGGCACCAAAAGTTGAGGTTGGGTTGGGTTTGAAGGGTTGGAGATCCCAAAAGTCAGCTTGAAATCATGGGGGACACCAAAAGTCGAGGTTGGGTTGGGTTTGAGGGGTTGGAGATCCCAAAAGTTGAGGTTGGGTTGGGTTTGGGGTCTTGGAGACACCAAAAGTTGAGGTTGGGTTGGGATTGAGGGGTTGGAGACACCAAAAGTGGAGGTTGGATTGGGTTTGAGGGGTTGGAGACATCAAAAGTCGAGGCTGGGTTGGATTTGAGGGGTTGGAGACACCAGAAGTTGAGGTTGGGTTGGGTTTGAGGGGTTGGAGATCTCAGAAGTTGAGGTTGGGTTGGGTTTGAGGTCTTGGAGACCCCAAAAGTCGAGGTTGGGTTGGGTTTGAAGGGTTGGAGACACCAAAAGTCAAGGTTAGGTTGGGTTTGGGGTCTTGGAGACACCAAAAGTCGAGGTTGGGTTCGTCCCCTTTGCCTCAGTGCCCACAGAGGGCCACCAAAGCCACCACAGCGGTGCCACCACCGGTCTGTGCCACCTCCTGACCCCGCCGTGTCCCCAAGGGCCACCAGGGCCCCGCACCTTCTCGTAGTGGTCAGAGTCGTAGTTGAGGCCGATGCCGCAGTCGTCCGTGATCTCGGACAGGTCCTCGTCATCGAACTCCTCCAGGCTGATGTCCTGGGGGGGCCTGGGGACAGCGGGGACACGGCTCAGGGACAGCCCAGACGGCCCCCGGTGGCACCGCCACCGCAAGGTGGCACCAAGGGGACATCGGGGTGGGTGGGGTGGCACCTGGGCATGGGGGCAGTGGGGACGTGGCACTGTCACCCCTGGTGTCACATGGCACAGAGCATTGTCACCCCCTGGTGTCACATGGCACAGAGCACTGTCACCCCTGGTGTCACATGACACAAACATTGTCACCCCTGGTGTCACATGGCACAGAGCATTGTCACCTTTGGTGTCACATGGCACAGAGCATTGTCACCCCTGGTGTCACATGGCACCAAACCATGGACATAGCACGAACATTGTCACCTTTGGTGTCACATGGCACAAACATTGTCACCCCTGGTGTCACATGGCACAGAACACTGTCACCCTTGGGTGTCACATGGCACAGAACACTGTCACCCCTGGTGTCACACGGACATGGCACAGAGCATTGTCACCCCTGGTGTCACATGGCACAGAGCACTGTCACCCCTGGTGTCACATGGCACCAAACCCTGTCACCCCTGGTGTCACATGACACAAACCTTGTCACATCTGTTGTCACACGGACATGGCACAGCACTGTCACCCCTGGGTGCCACAGGGACACGTCCCCATGCCAGTGTCACCTCCAGGTGTCACAGGGACACATCACCACGTCGATGTCACCCCCAGGAGCCGCAGGGACACATCCCGATGCCACTGTCACCCCTGGGTGCCACAGGGAGGTGTCCCCACTCCTGTCACCCCTCAGCTCCACAGGGACATGTCCCCATGCCACTGTCACCCCTGGGTGACACAGGAACACGTCACCACGTCGATGTCACCCCTGGGTGCCACAGGGACACGTCACCACATCAATGTCACCCCTGGGTGCCACAGGAACACGTCCCCACACTGCTGTCACCCCTGGGTGCCTCAGGAACACGTCACCACATCAATGTCACCCCTGGGTGCCACAAGGACACATCACCACGTCGATGTCACCCCCAGGAGCCGCAGGGACACGTCCCGATGCCACTGTCACCCCTGGGTTCCACAAGGACACGTTCCCACACCGCTGTCACCCCTGGGTGTCACCCGGCCAGGCAGAGGTGCTGATGTCACAGCAATGTCCCCAAATTCCCGGCCCAGCAGAATCCCTGGAGCTGAGGCGGGTTTGGGGTGGGGTCACAGGGGTCACCATGGCGCCACCATGATGTCACCAGGATGTCACCGTTATGTCACCATGATGTAACCAGGCTGTCAGCATGATGTCACCATGTCACCATGATGTCACCAGGATCTCACCATGATATCACCAGGCTGTCACCGTGATGTCACCATGATATCACCATGATGTCACCATGATGTCACTGTGATGTCACCAGGATGTCACCAGGATGTCACCAGGATGTCACCACTACAATGTCACGATGATGTCACAGGCTGTCGCCATGATGTCATCAGGATGTCACCATGATGTCACCAGGATGTCACCATGACATCACCATGGTGTCACCATGATGTCATCATGATGTCACCAGGATATCACCATGATGTCACCATGACGTCACCAGGATATCACCAGGATATCACCATGATATCATGATGATGTCGCCATTATGTCACCATGATGGCACTATGATGTCACCATGACATCACCGTGATGTCACCAGGATGTCACAATGATGTCACCAGGAGTCACCATGGTGTCACCATGATGGCACCGTGATGTCACCATGACACCACCAGGATGTCACCAGGATGTCACCATGATATCACCGTGATATCATGATGATGTCGCCATTATGTCACCATGATGTCACCATGATATCACCATGACATCACCAGGATGTCACCATCATGTCTCAATGACGTCACACCAGCATGGCTGGCGGTGACAAAGGGACCCCGAAGCCCTGAGCGCGTTCCCGAGGAGCGAGGTTGCCATGGAAACCGGCGATTCCCACGGGAATTCCGGGAACGGAGAGAGATCCCGGTGGGATTTGGGTTGGAAAAACGGAAATTGGGCGTTTTGGGAGACACGGCCTGGGTGCCACCAGGACACTCTGGTCACCTGCCACAGCCTTGGGGACACCCAGGACCGTCCCCAGGGGGGTGTGACAGCCCCAGGTGCCACCAGGTCCCTTTTCTTGTGACTTGGGGACACCCAGAACCCACAGCTTGTCCCCAGGGAGATGTGACAACCCCCAGGTGCCACCAGGACCCTTTTCCATCAGTTGGGGACACTCAGGGGGATGTGACAGCTCCCAGGTGCCACCAGGACCCTTTCCCATGGGGTTGGGGACATTCAGGACTGCCAGAGGATGTGACAACCCCCAGGTGCCACCAAGATCATTTTTCCATGGGACTGGGGACACTCAGGGGGATGTGACAACCCCCAGGTGCCACCAGGACCCCCAGAGACAGCTCCCAGGTGCCACCAGGACCCTTTTCCATGGGGTTGGGGACACTAAAGGGGATGTGACAACCCCCCCAAGTGCCACCAAGACCCTTTCCCATGGAGTTGGGGACCCCAAGCTTGTCCCCAGGGGGGTGTGACAGCTCCCAGGTGCCACCAGGACCCTTTTCCATGGGGTGGGAACACTCAGGGGGATGTGACAACCCCCAGATGCCACCAGGACCCTTTTCCATGGGGTTGGGGACACTCAGGGGGGTGTGACAACCTGCAGATGCCACCAAGACCCTTTTCCCATGGGGCTGGGGACATTCAGGGGGATGTGACAACCCCCAGGTGCCACCAGGTCCCTTTTCCATGGGTTTGGGGACACTCAAAGGGATGTGACAACCCCCAGATGCCACCAGGACCCTTTCCCATGGGATTTGGGACATTCAGGGGGATGTGACAACCCCCAGGTGCCACCAAGACCCCCAGGGGGATGCGACAACCCCCAGGTGCCACCAGGACCTTTTTTCCATGGGATTTGGGACATTCAGGGGGATGTGACAACCCCCAAGTGCCACCAAGACCCTTTTCCATGGGGTTGGGGACACCCAGCACCCCCAAGGGGGTGTGACAGCTCCCAGATGCCACCAGGTCCCTTTCCCATGGGATTGGGGACACTCAGGGGGGTGTAACAACCACAGGTGCCACCAGGACCCCCAGAGACAGATTCCCCAAATGCCACCAGGTCCCTTTCCCATGGGGTGGGGACACTAAAGGGGATGTGACAACCCCCAGGTGCCACCAAGACCCTTTTCCATGGGATTGGGGACACCCAGGACCCCCAGCTTGTCCCCAGGGGGGTGTGACAACCCCCAGATGCCACCAGGACCCTTTCCCATGGGATTGGGGACACTCAGGGGGGTGTGACAACCACGGGTGCCAACAGGACCCCCAGAGACAGATCCCTCAAATGCCACCAGGTCCCTTTCCCATGGGGTGGGGACACTCAGGGGGATGCGACAACCCCCAGATGCCACCTGGTCTATTTCTCCATGGGGTTGGGGACACCCAGGACCCCCAGGGGGGTGTGACAGCTCCCAGGTGCCACCAGGTCCCTTTTCCATGGGTTTGGGGACACTCAAGGGGATGTGACAACCCCCAGATGCCACCTGGACCCTTTCCCATGGGTTGGGGACACTCAGGGGGGTGTGACAGCTCCCAGATGCCACCAAAACCATTTTTCCATGGGTTGGGGACACTCAGGACCCCCAGCTTGGTGCCAGGGGGATGTGACAACCCCCAGGTGCCACCAGGTCCCTTTCCCATGGGGTTGGGGACACTCAGGGGGATGTGACAACCCCCAGGTGCCACCTGGTCCCTTTTTCCATGGGGTTGGGGACACTCAAGGGGATGTGACAACCCCCAGGTGCCACCAGAACCCTTTCCCATGGGGTTGGGGACACCCAGGACCCCCAGCTTGTCCCCAGGGGGGTGTGACAGCTCCCAGATGCCACCAGGACCCTTTTCCATGGGACTGGGGACATTCAGGGGATGTGACAACCCCCAAGTGCCACCATGACCCTTTCCCATGGGGTTGGGGACCCCCAGCGAGCCGTGACATCCCCCAGGACCCCACACCCACCCTCGGTGGGGCTGGAGACCCCCAGATGGGTCAGACCCCCCCCCAAAGGGGGGGCTCCGGGCTGAGCCCCCCTCGGTGCCCCCGATCCCGATCCCCCGGCAGGAAAATCCCCCCTAATCCCATAATTCCCAAAAGTAGGACACGGCCGCGCCGGATCCGCGCGGATTTGGGGCAAAAAGCGGCAGAAACGGAGCCGGGGACGGGAACGGGGCCGGGAGGGACCCCAAAAACCACAGAGGGACCCCAAAAACCGCAGAGGGACCCCAAAAACCGCAGAGGGACCCCCAAAACCGCAGAGGGACCTGAAAAACCGCAGAGGGACAACAAAAACCACAGAGGGACCCCAAAAACCACAGAGGGACCCCAAAAACCGCAGAGGGATCCCAAAAACTGAAGAGGGACAACAAAAACAACAGAGGGACCCCAAAAAACCACAGAGGGACCCCAAAAACCGCAGAGGGACAACAAAAACCACAGAGGGACAACAAAAACAACAGAGGGACAACAAAAACCACAGAAGGACCCCAAAAACCACAGAGGGACCCAAAAACCACAGAGGGAACCACAAAAACCACAGAGGGACCCCAAAAACCTCAGAGGGACAACAAAAACCACAGAGGGAACCACAAAAACCGCAGAGGGGCCCCAAAAACCGCAGAGGGACCCCAAAAACCGCAGAGGGATCCCAAAAACTGAAGAGGGACGACAAAAACAACAGAGGGACCCCAAAAACCGCAGAGGGACCCCAAAAACCAAAGAGGGATCCCAAAAACCGCAGAGGGACCCCAAAATACACAGAGGGACCCCAAAAAACACAGAGGGACCCCAAAAACAGCAGAGGGACACCAAAAACCGCAGAGGGACAGCAAAAACCACAGAGGGACCCCAAAAACCGCAGAGGGACCCCAAAAACCACAGAGGGACCCCAAAAACCGCAGAGGGACCCCAAAAACCGCAGAGGGACCCCAAAAACCGGACTGTGTGAAGGGGAATGGAAATGTCGGGGTGCTGAAGGTTTTGGGGTGCAGAGCCCCGGGATTTTGGGGTTCAGAGATCAGGGATTTTGGGGTGCAGAGCACGGAGATTTTGGGGTGCAGAGATCTGAGATTTTGGGGTTCAGAGCCCCGGGATTTTGGGGTGCAGAGCCCCAAATATTGGGGGGCAGAGCCCCGGGATTTTGGGGAGCAGAGACCCGGGATTTTGGGGTGCAGATCACGGAGATTTTGGGGTGCAGAGCCAAAAACCATCCCAGTGCCACCATTCCACTGCCACCATCCCGGTACCACCATCCCAGTGATCCCAGTGCCACCATCCCAGTGAGGCCAGTGCCACCATCCTGGTGCCACCACCACAGTGCCACCACCCCAGTGATCCCAGTGCCACCACCCCGGTGCCACCACCCCCGTGAGGCCACTGCCACCATCCCAGTGCCACCACTCCAGTGCCACCACCCCCGTGAGGCCACTGCCACCATCCCAGTGCCACCATCCCAGTGCCACCACTCCAGTGCCACCATCCCAGTGCCGCCATCCCAGTGAGCCCGGTGCCACCATCCCAGTGCCACTGTTCCAGTGCCACCATCCTGGTGCCACCACCACAGTGCAATCACCACAGTGCCACCATCCCAGTGCCACCACCACAGTGATCCCAGTGCCACCACCCCAGTGCCACCACCCCAGTGAGCCCAGTGCCACCATCCCAGTGCCACCATCCCGGTGCCACCACCACAGTGAGCCCAGTGCCACCACCACAGTGAGCCCAGTGCCACCATCCCAGTGCCACCGTCCCAGTGCCACCACCACAGTGCCATCACCCCAGAGATCCCAGTGCCACCATCCCAGTGCCATCATCCCAGTGAGGCCAGTGCCACCATCCCAGTGCCACCACCACAGTGCCACCACCACAGTGCCACCACCACAGTGCCGTCACCCCAGTGCCACCACCCGTGATCTCAGTGCCACCGTTCCAGTGCCATCACCTCAGTGAGCCCAGTGCCACCACCCCAGTGCCACCACCCCAGTGCCACCATCCCAGTGCCGCCACCACCACAGTGAGGCCAGTGCCACAATCCCAGTGAGCCTAGTGTCACCACCCCGGTGATCCCAGTGCCACCACCCCAGTGCCACCACCACAGTGAGCCCAGTGCCACCATCCCAGTGCCACCACCCCAGTGATCCCAGTGCCATCATCACAGTGCCACCATCCCGGTGCCACCACCCCAGTGCCACCACCCCAGTGCCACCAGGGATGTGCCGGAGGGGACCCCAGAGGGCTCCGGTGTCACCCGGGGCGGGCGGGGAGGGGACGCGGGCGCTGCCCGGGCCGGGGTCCCCCGGGAGCGGCGCCGGCCCCGGGCGGGCGGAATTTCCTCATCCCCCAGACCCGGGGGAGGCTCCGGGGAGATGGGAAGGGACCCCCGGAGCACCGGGACCCCCGCCCGGGATCTCTGCATCACCGGGACCCCCGCAGTACCGGGACCCCCGGAGCACCCGGACCCCCGCCCGGGACCCCCGAAACACCCGGGACCCCCGCCCGGGACCCCCGCCCGGGAGCCCCGCAGCACCGGGACCCCCAACCGGGACCCCCAACCGGGATCTCCGCAGCACCCGGGACCTCCACCCGGACCCCCACAGCACCGGGACCCCCGCAGTAACCGGGACCCCCACCCGGACCCCGGCAGCACCGGGACCCCCGCAGTACCGAGATCCCCCGCCCGGGACCCCCAAAACACTCGGGACCCCCACCCGGGACCCCCACCCGGGACCCCTGCAGCACCGGGACCACCGCCTGGGACCCCGGGAGCACCGGGACCCCCGCATCACCGGGACCCCCGCCCGGGACCCCCTGAGCACCCCGACCCTCGCAGTACCGGGACCTCCGCAGCACCCGAGACCCCCGCAGTACCGGGACCCCCACCCGGGATCCCCGCACCCCGGGACCCCCGCAGCACCCGGGACCCCCACCCGGGTCCCCGCAGTACCGAGAACCCCGCACCCCGGGACCCCCACCCGGGACCCCAGCAGCACCGGGACCCCCACCCGGGACCACCACCCGGGATCTCGGCATCACCGGGACCCCCGCACCCCGGGACCCCCGCCCGGACCCCCGCAGTACCGGGACCCCCACCCGGGATCCCCACACACCGGGACCCCCACCCGGACCCCGGCAGTACCGGGACCCCCGCCCAGGCCGCTCCCGGAGCCGAGCCGGACCCTGCGGCCGCCCCAAGCTGGGGGCAGCCGGGGGGTCCCGAGGGGCACCCGGGGGTGCCGAGGCCCGAGGGGGAGGTGGGAGCCGGCCCAGGGCCCGGCTGCGTGTGCGCCTGCAATTCCCAGCCCCGGAATTCCCAGCCTGAGAATTCCCAACCCGAATATTCCCAGACCCAGAATTCCCAACCCATTCCCAGCCCCGGAATTCCCAGCCTGAGAATTCCCAGCCTGAGAATTCCCAGCCCATTCTCAGCCCATTCCCAGCCCCGGAATTCCCAGCCTGAAAATTCCCAGCCTGAGAATTCCCAGTCCATTCCTGGCCCCAGAATTCCCAGCCTGAGAATTCCCAGCCCGAATATTCCCAGACCCAGAATTCCCAACCCATTCCCAGCCTCAGAATTTCCAGCCCCAAAATTCCCAGCCCATTCCCAGCCCGAGCATTCCCAGACCCAGAATTCCCAACCCATTCCCAGACCCAGAATTTCCAGCCTGAGAATTCCCAGCCTGAGAATTCCCAGCCCCAGATTTCACAGCCCCAGAATTCACAGCCTGAGAACTCCCAGATTCCCAGCCCCAGAATTCCCATCCTGAGCATTCCCAGCCCATTCCCAGCCTGAGAATTCCCAGTCCATTTCCAGCCCCAGAATTTCCAACCCGAGCATTCCCAGCCCATTCTCAGCCCTAGAATTCCGAGTCTGAGAATTCTCAGCCCATTCCCAGCCCCAAAATTTCCAGCCCGAGCATTCCCAGCCCCGGAATTCCCAGCACCAGAATTCCCAACCCATTCTCAGCCCCGGCATTCCCAGCCCTAGAATTCCCAGCCCCAGAATTCCCAGCCTGAGAATTCCCAGCCTGAGAATTCCCAGACCCAGAATTCCCATCCTGAGCATTCCCAGCCCATTCCCAGTCCCAGAATTCCCAACCCGAGCATTCCCAGCCTGAGCATTCCCAGCCCATTCACAGCCCAAGGATTTCAAACCCGAGCATTCCCAGCCCATTCCCAGCCCCGGAATTCCCAGCCCTAGAATTCCCAGTCCATTTCCAGCCCCAGAATTTCCAACCCGAGCATTCCCAGCCCATTCCCAGCCCTAGAATTCCCAGCCTGAGCATTCCCAGCCCCAGATTTCACAGCCCCAGAATTCACAGCCTGAGAACTCCCGGATTCCCAGCCCCAGAATTCCCAACCCATTCCCAGCCCGAGAATTCGGAGCCTGAGAATTCTCAGCCCGTTCCCAGCCCCAAAATTCCCAGCCCGAGCATTCAGAGCCCCGGAATTCCCAACACCAGAATTCCCAACCCATTCTCAGCCCCGGCATTCCCAGCCCTAGAATTCCCAGCCCCAGAATTCCCAGCCCCAGAATTCCCAGACCCAGAATTCCCATCCTGAGCATTCCCAGCCCATTCCCAGTCCCAGAATTCCCAACCCGAGCATTCCCAGTCTGAGCATTCCCAGCCCATTCCCAGCCCAAGGATTTCAAACCCGAGCATTCCCAGCCCCGGAATTCCCATTCCCAGCCCACTCCCAGCCCCAGAATTCCCATTCCCAGCCCCAGAATTCGCAGCCTGAGAATTCCCAACCCGAGCATTCCCAGCCCATTCCCAGCCCCAGAATTCCCATTCCCAGCCCCAGAATTCCCATTCCCAGTGTTCCCAGTCCATTCCCAGCCCCAGAATTCCCATTCCCAGCCCCAGAATTCCCATTCCCAGTGTTCCCATCCCATTCCCAGCCCCAGAATTCCCATTCCCAGCGTTCCCAGCCCATTCCCGCCCGCTCGGCCTCTCCCACCCCAGGGGACCCCCCGAGCCGGGCTGGGCACCCCCTCCCCGGCCTCCCTGGGGAGGGCACGGCCGGGATTGGGATCTCGGGCCGGGATTGGGGATTCAGGGATTTGGGATCTCGGGCCGGGATTGGGGATTCCCGGATTTGGGATTCCGGGATTTGGGATTCCAGGATTTGGGATCTCGGGCCGGGATTGGGGAATCTCGGGCCGGGATTTGGGATTCCGGGATTTGGGATTCCCGGATTTGGGATTCCCGGATTTGGGATCTCGGGCCGGGATTGGGGAATCTCGGGCCGGGATTTGGGATTCCGGGATTTGGGATTCCGGGATTTGGGATTCCGGGATTTGGGATCTCGGGCCGGGATTGGGGATTCCCGGATTTGGGATTCCCGGATTTGGGATCTCGGGGTGCTCGGGCCCAGCATCCCCAGGGATCGGCCCCGGTGTTTGGGGATGGCTCCGGGCGCGGCTCCGGCTCCCCGGGCCGGGGGGACCGGGAGGACCGAGGGGGACCGGGGGGGACTGAGGGGACTGAGGGGGACCGGGGGGGACCGGGGGGGACCGGGGGGACCGAGGGGACCGAGGGGACCGAGGGGACCGGGGGTACTGAGGGGACCGAGGGGACCGGGGGGTCCCCTCCCTGCGCCACCGCCCGCAGGGACAGCCCGGGAAGGGGACAGGGACAGGCCGGGAAGGGGACAGGGACATCCCGGGGACAGGGACAGGCCGGGAAGGGGACAGGGACATCCTGGGGACAGGGACATCCTGGGAAAGGGGACAGGGACATCCTGGGAAAGGGATAACCCGGGAAGGGGACAGGGACAGGCCGAGAAGGGGACAGGGACATCCTGGGGACGGGGACAGCCAGGGGAACGGGACATCCTGAGGAAGAGGATGCTCAGAGAAGGCGACAGGCCGGGGACGGGGATGCTGAGGGAAGGGACATCCCGGGAAGGGGAAAGGGACATCCCGGGGACAGGGACATCCCGAGGAAGGGGACATCCCGGGGACAGGGACATCCAGGGAATGGGACATCCCGGGGACAGGGGACAACCTGGGAATGGGACAGCCAGGGGAAGGGGACATCCTGAGGAAGAGGATGCTGAGGAAAGGGGACATCCTGGGGACAGGGACATCCTGAGAAAGGGGACACTCAGGGAAGGGGACAGCCCAGGGACAGGGATGCTGAAGAAGGGGACATCCCGGGGAAGGGGACATCCCGGGGACAGGGACATCCCGGGGACAGGGGACATCCCGGGGAAGAGGAGCCCTGCCCAGCACAGGCCGGAACCACCCAAGGGCACATCTCTCATCCCCGCCGTCCCCCGCTCCTCTCCCCGCAGCTCCCGGAGCCCCTCCCGGTGCCCCTCGCCGCCTCCTCCTGCCCTTCCCGTTCCCCCTCCGGGCTCCTCGGCCCCGCACTGCGCCAGCCCGACCCCGCAGCCCCCGCACCCCGCCAAGGTCAGCCTCGGGGCGGGCCCCGCCGCGTCCCCTCCCCGCGGGACCCCCGGGAGGCCCTGCGGGAAGGTGACCGATCCCGGGGCTCCGGTGCGGCGTCCCGGCTGCGGGAACCCCGCCGACATCACCTCGGGAAAGGAGGGGCTGAGCCCCCCGGGGCCCGGGAGCGCTCCCGCATCCCCGTTCCCATCCCCGGCCTCATCCCCGTTCCCATCCCCGGCCCCATCCCCATCCCCGTTCCCGTCCCCATCCCGGGGCCGCTGCGGCGCCTCGGGAGAGACAAAGAGGCGGCGGCGGCGGCCGCGGCTCCTCCCGCAGCGGCCCCAGGATGGGGACGGGGATGAGGATGGGGACGGGGATGGGGATGGGGACGGGGATGAGGATGGGGACGGGGATGGAGATGCGGCGGCTCCTCCCGGAGCGGCCCCCGGGATGCGGCGGCCCCCGGGATGGGGACGGGGATGCGGCGGCTCCTCCCGCAGCGGCTCCGGGATGCGGCGGCCCCGGGGATGGGGACGGGGATGGGGATGCGGCGGCCTCGGGGATGCGGCGGCTCCGGGATGGGGACGGGGATGGGGCCGGGGACGGGGATGGGGATGCGGCGGCCCCGGGAGGGGGACGGGGATGCGGCGGCCCCCGGGATGCGGCGGCCCCGGGGATGCGGCGGCTCCTCCCGGAACGGCCCCGGGATGCGGCGGCCCCGTGATGGGGACGGGGATGGGGATGCGGCGGCCCCCGGGGATGGGGACGGGGACGGGGATGCGGCGGCCCCCGGGATGGGGACGGGGATGGGGATGGGGATGCGGCGGCCCCGGGGATGCGGCGGCTCCTCCCGGAGCGGCCCCGGGGATGAGGCCCAGAAGGCTCCGAACCCCAACGAGGGGAAAACACACAGAGGAGACCCCCGCTCCCCCCGCCACCCCCACAGGGAGCGGCCGCGATGCTCCGGGGGCTGGAAGGACGCGATAATCCCGGGAAGGGCGGGCGGGCGGGAGGGAGGAGCCCCCCCGGTCCCGCAGCCCCAAGGTGAACGGGGCGGGGGCCGGGGGTGCGGGCCCGGCGGCGGGGGAAGGGCAGAGCGGTCCCGCATCATCCCCCCCGAGGATCCCCCGAGCATCCCCCGAGCATCCCCCGGGCATCCCCCGCGCTCACCGGCAGCCGGGCGGGGACAGCGAGTGGAAGGTGGAGAGCGAGAACATCTCGGCGCGATCCGCCATTTTCTCCGGCCGGGGCTGCGCCGGACTGCGGAGCTGCGGGAGAGGGGGGAGAGGCGGGAGGAGCTGCGGGAGCGGCGGGGGAGACGGGGGGAGAGGGAGGGAGGAGCGGGGAGAGGGAGGGAGGAGCTGCGGGGATGAAGGGAGGAGCTGCGGGGATGGGGGAGAGGGAGGGAGGAGCTGCGGGAGGAGCGGGGGGAGCTGCGGGAGAGGGGGAGAGGGAGGGAGGAGAGGGGGGAGAGGCGGGAGGAGCTGCGGGAGCGGCGGGGGAGAGGGAGGGAGGAGCTGCGGGAATGAGGGGAGAGGGAGGGAGGAGCTGCGGGGATGAGGGGAGAGGGAGGGAGGAGCTGCGGGAGGCACGGGGGGAGCTGCGGGAATGAGGGGGGAGAGGGAGGGAGGAGCGGGGATGGGGGAGAGGGAGGGAGGGAGGAGCTGCGGGGATGAGGGGAGATGGAGGGAGGAGCTGCGGGAGAGGGGGGGAGGAGCTGCGGGAATGGGGAGAGGGAGGGAGGAGCTGCGGGAGCGGCGGGGGAGAGGGAGGAGCGGAGGGGAGAGGGAGGGAGGAGCTGCGGGGATGAGGGGAGAGGGAGGGAGGAGAGGGGGGAGAGGGAGGAGGAGCCGGGAGGGGCGGGGGCGGCGGGAGAGAGGGAGGGAAAGGGAGAGGGAGGGGAAGGGTCTGGGGGCGGGGGGTGTGGAGATGGGATCTGTGGGGTGGGGTGGGATGGGATCCATGGGATCCATGGGATGGGATCCATGGGATGGAATCCAGGGGATGGGATCTATGGGATCCATGGGATGGGATCTATGGGGTCTGATGGGATCCATGGGATGGAATCCATAGGATGAGATCCATGGGATCCATGGGATTGGATCCATGGGATTGATGGGATGGGATCTATGGGGTGGGATGGGATCCATTGGATCCATGGGACAGGATCCATGGGGTGGGATCTGTGGGATTCATGGGATGGGATCCATGGGATCTATGGGGTGGGATGGGATCCACGGGATGGGATCCATGGGGTGGGATCTATGGGATCTATGGGATTCATTGGATCCATGGGATGGGATCTATGGAATCCATGGGGTGGGATCTGTGGGATCCATGGGATGGGATCCATGGGGTCTGATGGGATCCATGGGATGGGATCCATGGGATGGAATCTATGGGGTGGGATCCATGGGGTCTGATGGGATCCATGGGATGGGATCCATGGGATCCATGGGGTGGGATGGAATCCATGGGATGGGATCTATGGGGACTGATGGGATCGATGGGATGGGATGGGATCCATAGGATGGGATCCATGGGATGGGATCTGTGGGGTGGGATGGGATCCATTGGATCCATGGGATTGGATCTATGGGGTCTGATGGGATCCATGGGATGGAATCCATAGGATGGGATCCATGGGATGGGATCTATGGGGTGGGATCCACGGGATCCATGGGGTGGGATGGGATGGGAATGGGGAGGGTCCGGGGGTCTCCAGAGGGGAGAGAAGGAGGGGTCGAGGAGAGACGGGGGAAGGGAAGGGGTCGGATCAGGGGGACAGGGGATCTATAGGGGATCTATAGGGGCTCTATAGGGGCTCGGGGCTCTATAGGGTGCTCAGGGGGTCTATAGGGACAGGGGATCTATAGGGACAGGGGGTCTGTAGGGTGCTCAGGGTCTATAGGGACAGGGGCTCTATAGGAGCTTGGGGGGGTCTATAGGGTGCTCAGGGGGTCTATAGGTGCTCAGGGGATCTATAAGGACTGGGGATCTATAGGGTTCTCAGGGATCTATAGGGACAGGGGGTCTATAGGGTGCTCAGGGGCTCTATAGGGTGCTCGGGGGGGCTCTATAGGGTGCTCAGGAGGTCTATAGGTGCTCAGGGGGGGTCTATAGGGTGCTCAGGGGGATCTATAGGATGCTCAGGGGGTCTATAGGGGCTCAGGGAGGTCTATAGGGACTGGGGATCTATAGGGTGCTCAGGGAATCTATAGGGTGCTCAGGAGGTCTATAGGGTGCTCAGGAGGTCTATAGGGTGCTCAGGAGGTCTATAGGGACAGGGGGTCTATAGGGTTCTCAGTGTGTCTATAGGGAGCTCAGGGTGTCTATAGGGAGCTCAGGGGCTCTATAGGGTGCTCAGGGGGTCTATAGGTGCTCAGTGTGTCTATAGGGAGCTCAGGGGTCTATAGGGTGCTCGGGGGGGGCTCTATAGGGGCTCGGGACTCTATAGGGAGCTCAGGGGCTCTATAGGGTGCTCAGGGGGCCTATAGGGAGCTCAGTGTGTCTATAGGGTGCTCGGGGGGGCTCTATAGGGGCTCGGGGCTCTATAGGGGCGGTGAGAGGGGCCGGAGCTGTCCGCGGTGCTGAAGGCGGGAGGGGAGGACAGGGGATGGATGGGGGGGCAGAGGATCTATAGGGGATCTATAGGGGATCTATAGGGGATCTATAGGGGGTCTGTAGGGGTCTATAGGGGTCTGTAGGGGGTCTATAGGGGGTCTGTAGGGGGTCTGTAGGGGGTCTATAGGGGGTCTATAGGGGGTCTGTAGGGGGGTCCCCAAGCTCTGTAGGGGTGCGGAGGGATCTATAGGGGCTCTATGGGGTCGGTAAGGGGGGACGGGGGGGGGTGGGGGGCTCAGGGGGGCTGTAAAGGGGTCAGGGGCTCTATAGGGGATTAGGGGGCTCTATAGGGGATTAGGGGGGTCTATAGGGGATTAGGGGGGTCTATAGGGGATACGGACCCTATGGGAGGCTCTATAGGGGATATGGGGACCCCTGTTGGGAGTCAGGGGGTCTGTAGGGGACCAGGGCCCTATAGGGGACCGGGGCTCTATAGGGGACAGGGGGTCTATAGGGGATCGGGAGCTCTATAGGGGATCGAGAGCTCTATAGGGGACGGGAGCCTCTATAGGGGACCGGAGCTCTCTCGGGGACCAGGGCTCTATAGGGGGACCGTCCATAGAGGACCGGGGCTCTATAGGGGACCGGAGCTCTGTAGGGGATCCTCTATAAAGGATCGGGAGCTCTATAGGGGACCGGGGGGGGTTTATAGGGGATTGGGGGCTCTATAGGGGATCAGAGGCTCTATAGGGGACCCTCTCTCAGGGACCGGAGCTCCATAGGGGATCCTCTATAGGGGACCGGAGCTCCATAGGGGACCAGAGTTCTATAGGGGATCCTCTATAGGGGACCAGGGTCTCTATAGGGGACTGGGGCTCTATAGGGGACCAGGAGCTCTAAGGGGACCGGGAGCTCTATAAGAGACTGGAGCTCTATAGGGGACCCTCTATAGGGGACTGGAGCTCCATAGGGGATCGGGGTCTCTATAAGAGACTGGAGCTCTATAGGGGACTGGGGCTCTATAGGGGATCAGGGCTCCATAGGGGATCCTCCATAGGGGACCGAGAGCTCTATAGGGGATCCTCCATAGGGGATCCTCCATAGGGGACCGGGAGCTCTAAGGGGACCGGGGTCTCTATAAGAGACTGAAGCTCTATAGGGGATCAGGAGCTCTATAGGGGACCCTCTATAGGGGAGGAGCTCCATAGGGGACCGGGGGCTCTATAGGGGACCAGGGCTCTATAGGGGATCCTCTAAAGGGGATCGGAGCTCTATAGGGGATCCTCCATAGGGGACTGGAGCTCCATAGGGGATCCTCTATAGGGGACCAGGGCACTATAGGGGATCCTCTATAGGGGACCAGAGCTCTATAGGGGATCCTACATAGGGGACCACGACTCTATAGGGGACCGGAGCTCAATAGGGGATCCTCCATAGGGGACCGAGAGCTCTATAGGGGATCCTCTATAGGGGACTGGAGCTCTATAGGGGACCGGGTGTCTATAGGGGACCGGGGGCTCTATAGGGGTTCCTCTATAGGGGACCGAGAGCTCTATAGGGGATCGGGGCTCTATAGGGGACCAGAGATCCATAGGGGATCCTCCATAGGGGACTGGGGGCTCTATAGGGGACCGGGGTCTCTATAGGGGATCCTCCATAGGGGCCCGCGCGGGGCCGGTGCTCGGAGCTGCCCGCGGTGCTGAGAAACCGGGAGAGAACCGGGAATGGGGGGGGAGGGGACACCGGGAATGGGGGGAGGGGCAGGGAGGGGACACCGGGAATGGGGGAGGGGACACTGGGAATGGGGGAGGGGACACCGGGAATGGGGGAGGGTCCGGGAGGGGACACCGGGAATGGGGGGAGGGGACACCGGGAATGGGGGGAGGGGACACCGGGAATGGGGGGAGGGGACACCGGGAATGGGGGGAGGGGACACCGGGAATGGGGGGAGGGGCAGCAGGGAGGGGCCCGGGCTGGGGGGAGGGGCAGGGGGACCCCCAGAGTGCCCCCGTGGGATGGGGGTCACCCCCTGCCCCCAAATTCCCTCTGGATCCCAAATTCCCTCAGGATCCCAAATTCCCTCAGGATCCCCAAATTCCCTTTTAGGATCCAAAATTCCCTCAGGATCCCGAATTCTCTCAGGATCCCAAATTCCCTCTGGATCCCCAAATTCCCGCAGGATCCCAAATTCCCTCAGGATCCCAAATTCCCTCAGGATCCCCAAATTCCCGCAGGATCCCAAATTCCCTTTTAGGATCCCAAATTCCTTCAGGATCCCAAATTCCTTCAGGATCCCAAATTCCCACAGGATCCCAAATTCCCACAGGATCCCAAATTCCCGCAGGATCCCGAATTCCCACAGGATCCCAAATTCCCACAGCGTCCCAAATTCCCTTTTAGGATCCCCAAATTCCTTCAGGATCCCAAATTCCCTCTGGATCCCAAATTCCCTTTTAGGATCCCAAACTCCCGCAGGATCCCCAAATTCCTTCAGGATCCCCAAATTCCCTTTTAGGATCCCAAACTCCCTCAGGATCCCAAATTCCCTCAGGATCCCAAATTCCTTCAGGATCCCAAATTCCTTCAGGATCCCAAATTCCTTCAGGATCCCAAATTCCCGCAGTTTCCACCCGAACATTCCCATTCCCAGTCAATCCCAGTGTTCCCATCCCCAACATTCCCAACATTCCCATCCCAACATTCCCAACATTCCCAGCATTCCAAACATTCCCATCCCAGCATTCCCATCCCAGTCAATCCCAGCGTTCCCATTCCCAGTTTTCCCTCCGACATTCCCAGTTTCCATCCCAACATTTCCATCTTCATCCCGCCATTCCCGGTTTTCACCCGAACATTCCCATTCCCATCATCCATCCCAACATTCCCATCCCAACATTCCCAACATTCCCATCCCAACATTCCCATCATCCATCCCGACATTCCCAACATTCCCAACATTCCCATTCCATCATTCCCATCCCAACATTCCCAACATTCCCATCATCCATCCCAACATTCCCAACATTCCCATTCCCAACATTCCCAGCCCAACATTCCCATTATCCATCCCGACATTCCCATTCCCATTCCAATCCCAACATTCCAAACATTCTCATCCCAACATTCCCAACATTCCCATTCCCATTGCCACCCATCCCAACCTTCCCATTCCCAACATTCCCATTTCATCCATCCCAGCATTCCCATCCCAACATTCCCATTCCCATTTCAACCCTGACATTCCCATTCCCATCCCAACATTCCCAACATTCCCAACACTCCCATCCCAACATTCCCAACATTCCCATCCCAGCATTCCCATTCCCAAATATCCCATTCCCAACATTCCCAGTCCCATCATCCATCCCAGCATTCCCATTCCCTCATCCCAACATTCCCATTCCCAACATTCCCATTTTATCCATCCCAGCATTCCCATCCCAACATTCCCAACATTCCCATTCCAACACTCCCATCCCAACATTCCCATTCCCATCCCAATATTCCCATTCCCAACATTCCCATTCCCATCTTTCCCATCCCAGCATTCCCATTCCCATCCCAACATTCCCATCCCAACATTCCCAACATTCCCATTCCATCCATCCCAACATTCCCATCCCAGCATTCCCAGTCCCATTTTAATCCTGACATTCCCATCCCAACATTCCCAACATTCCCAACATTCCCATCCCAACATTCCCATTCCCTCATCCCCGTTCCCATCCCAACATTCCCAACATTCCCATTCCAACACTCCCATCCCAACATTCCCATTCCCATCCCAACATTCCCATTCCCATCCCAACATTCCCAACATTCCTATTCCAGCATTCCCAACATTCTCATTCCCATCCCACCATTCCCAACATTCCCAACATTCCCATTCCCATTGCCACCCATCCCAACATTCCCATTCCCAACATTCCCAACATTCCCATTCCCATCTTTCCCATCCCAACATTCCCATCCCAGCCAATCCCAACATTCCCATTCCCATCCCAACATTCCCATCTCAGCATTTGCATTCCAAAAATTCCCATTCCCAACATTCCCATTCCATCCCTCCCAACATTCCCATCCCAACATTCCCATTCCCCACATTCCCATTTTATCCATCCCAACATTCCCATTCCCAACCTTCCCATCATTCCCATCCGAACATTCCCAACATTCCTATTCCAGCATTCCCAACATTCTCATTCCCATCCCACCATTCCCAACATTCCTATTCCCATTGCCACCCATCCCAACATTCCCATCCCAGCATTCCCAGTCCCATTTCAATCCTGACATTCCCATTCCCATCCCAACATTCCCAACATTCCCATCCCAACATTCCCATTCCCTCATCCCCGTTCCCATCCCAACATTCCCATCCCAACATTCCCATTCCCATTCCCAACATTCCCAACGTTCCCATCCCAATATTCCCATTCCCAACATTCCCATCCCAACATTCCCAAAATTCCCAACATTCCCATTCCCAAAATTCCCATTCCCACCCATCCCAACATTCCAAACATTCCCATCCCAATATTCCCAACATTCCCAACATTCCCATTCCAACATTCCCATCCCAACATTCCCAACATTCCCATCCCAACATCCCCATTCCCTCATCCCCGTTCCCATCCCAACATTCCCAACATTCCCAACATTCCCATCCCAACATTCCCAACATTCCCATCCCAACATTCCCATCCCAATATTCCCATTCCCAACATTCCCATCCCAACATTCCCAACATTCCCATCCCAACATTCCCATTCCCATCTTTCCCTTCGGGTTTTTAGGCCTCGGGCTCGGCCCCGGCCGGGATTTGGGGATTCCAGGAGCTCCCCCTCATTCCATGGGGAAAACATTCCCGAAAATCCCAGCAGGATCTTCCCAATCCCGGGGCTCCATTCCCCGGAAAACCGGGATGAGCTGGGAATTCCCGAGGGGGCTCCGAGCACAGAATTCCCGAATTCTTGAAATTACGGGAAAGAATTCCAAGACCGCCGAGTCCAAGCTGGGCCAAATCCCAGCCCAGGAATTCCGGGAATTCCTTGGATTCCTGCCTTCCTCATCCCAAATTTTCCCTCGTCCCTCTCATTCCCAGCCGGGCCCTTCCCGAATTCCCAAATCCTGCTCCTTCCTCATCCTCAGCCAAGCTCGGCGCCGAATTCCCGCCCCAAACGGCTGCGAAAAAACCGGGAAGGGGCTTGGAAAGGCGGGATGGGGATGGGAAACCTTGGAAGGAGCTGGGAAATCCTTGGAAAAGCCGGGATGGGGCTGGAAAAATCAGGATCAGGATGGAAAACCGGGATGGGGCTGGGAAAATTGGGATGGGGCTGGGAAATCCTTGGAAAATCTGGGATGGGGTTGGGAAAATCAGGATGGGGCTGGAAAAACTTGGAAGGGGCTTGAAAAGCTGGGGAAAGCTGGAATGGGACTGGAAAACCTTGGAAAAGCTTGGAAGGGGCTGGAAAAGCTGGGAAAGCCGGGATGAGGCTGGAAAAGTCGGGATGGGGATGGAAAAACTGGGAAAAGCCAGGATGGGGCTGGAAAACCTTGGAAGGGGCTGGAAAATCCTTGGAAAAGTCGGGAAAAACCGGGATGGGGATGGAAAAATCGGGATGGGGCTGGAAAATCTTGGAAAAGCCGGAATGGGGCTGGAAAAGCCAGGAAAATTGGGATGGGGCTGGAAAAGCCGGAATGGGGCTGAGAAAATCGGGTTGGGGCTGGAAAAGCCTTGGAAAAGCTGGAATGGGTCTGGAAAAGCCAGGATGGGGATGGAAAACCTTGGAAAAGCCGGGATGGGGCTGGAAAAATCGGGAAAGGCCGGATGGAGCTGGAAAAGCCGGGATGGGGATGGAAAATCCTTGGAAAAACTGGGATGGGGCTGGAAAAGGAGAGATGGGTCTGGAAAAGCCGGGATGGGGCTGGAAAAATTGGAATGGGGCTGGAAAACCTTGGAGAAGCTTGGAAGGGCCTGGAAAAGCTGGGAAAATTCGGGATGGGGCTGGAAAAGTCGGGATGGGGTTGGAAAATCTTGGAAAAGCCGGGATGGGGCTGGAAAAGCTGGGAAAAGCTGGGAAAAGCTGGGAAAAGCTGGGAAAAGCTGGGAAAAGCTGGGAAAAGCTGGGAAAAGCTGGAATGGGACTGGAAAACCTTGGAAAAGTTGGAATGGGGCTGGAAAAGCCGGGAAAGGCCAGGATGGGGCTGGAAAACCTTGAAAAAGCTTGGAAGGGGCTGGAAAAGCTGGGAAAAGCTGGAATGGGGCTGGAAAACCTTGGAAAAGCCGGGATGGAGCTGGGAAAGCCGGGAAAAGCCGGGATGAGGCTGGGAAATCCTTGGAAGAGGCTGGAAAATCCTTGGAAAAGCCGGGATGGGGCTGGAAAAATCGGGATAGGGATGGGAAATCCTGGGAAAAACCGGGATGAGGCTGGAAAAGCCGGGAAAAGCCGGGATGGGGCTGGAGATTCCAGAAAAACCCAAAGAGATCCCGAGGAATTTCCCTCTGGAAGCGGGAAAAGGGAAAAACGGGAAAAGGGAAAAACGGGAAAAGGGAAAAACGGGAAAATCCCCGGATCCCAAACCCAGCCCGGGCCCGGAAATCTGGGAAGCGAATCCCGTGGGAATGAGGGAGCCTGGAGCCAGCCCGGGAGCTTCCAGAAAATTCCCGGAGAATCCCGGGATGAGCCCAGAGCTCCCGGCCCGGCCCTTCCCAAAATCCTCTGGAATTTTTCCAGCCCTTCCCAAAATCCTCTGGAATTTTTCCAGCCAAATTTCCCAAATCCCCAGGAATTTTTCCAGCCTTTCCCAAATTCCCTGGAATTTTTCCAGTCCCTTCCCAAAATCCCTCTGGAATTTTCCAGCCTTTCCCAAAATCCTCAGGAGTTTTCCAGCCTTTTCCAAAATCCCCCAGGAATTTTCCAGCCCTTCCCAAAATCCTCTGGAATTTTCCAGTTCTTTCCCAAATTCCCTGGAATTTTTCCAGCCCTTCCCAAAACCCTCTGCGATTTTCCAGCCAAATTTCCCAAATCCCCAAGAATTTTTCCAGCTATTCCGAAATCCTCCAGGAATTTTCCAGCCTTTCCCAAATTCCCTGGAATTTTTCCAACCTTTTCCCAAATCCCCAGGAATTTTCCAGCCCTTCCCAAATCCCCAAGAATTTCCCTGGTCCTTCCCAAATCCCCCAGGAAATTTTCCAGCCCTTCCCAAAATCCTCTGGAATTTTCCAGTCCTTTCCCAGCTCCGTTCCCGGCCCCGCTCCGGCCCCTCCAGGATTCAGGCTGGGGACATCAGGGACACCGGGGTGGCACTTGGGGACACCAGGGTGGCACTGGGGGACACGGGGGTGGCACTCGAGGAGGTGAGGGGGGCACTTGGGGACACCAGGGTGACACTCGGTGACACCAGGGTGGCACTTGGGGATGTGGGGGTGGCACTCGGTGACACCAGGGGGGCATTTGGGGACACCAGGGGGGCACTTGGGGATGTGGGGGTGGCACTTGGGGACACCAGGGGGGCACTTGGGCACACTGGGGGTGGCACTCGGTGACACCAGGGTGGCATTTGTGCCACTTGGGGACACCAGGGTGGCACTGGGGGACACCGGGGTGGCACCTGGGGATGTGGGGGTGGCACTCGGGGACACTGAGGGTGGCATTTGGGGACACCAGGGGGGCACTGGGGGACACCAGGGTGGCACTTGTGGCACTTGGGGACACCAGGGTGGCACTTGGGGACACTGGGGGTGGCACTTGGGGATGTGGGGGTGGCACTTGGGGACTCCAGGGTGGCATTTGGGGACACGGGGGTGGCACTGGGGGACACCAGGGGGGCACTTGGGGACACGGGGGTGGCACTGGGGGATGTGGGGGTGGCACTCGGTGACACCGGGGTGGCACTTGGGGACACGGATTTTTCCAGCCTCAATTCCCTGTCACAGCTGCCACCTCCCCCCTCCCCCCACCGGTGTCACCCATCTGTCACAGCTGCCACCCCCCCCCCAGTGTCACCCCTGTCACAGCTGCCACCCCCCCCAGTGTCACCCCTGTCACAGCTGCCACCCCCATCCAGTGTCACCCCTGTCACAGCTGCCACCCCCCCGCAGTGTCACCCCTGTCACAGCTGCCACCCACCCCAGTGTCACCCCTGTCACAGCTGCCACCCCTCCAGTGTCACCCCTGTCACAGCCGCCACCCCTGTCCAGTGTCACCCCTGTCACAGCTGCCACCCCCCCTGTGTCACCCCTGTCACAGCTGCCACCCCCAGCCAGTGTCACCCCTGTCACAGCTGCCACCCCAGCAGTGTCACCCCTGTCACAGCTGCCACCCCCCCCCTGTGTCACCCCTGTCACAGCTGCCACCCCCCCCGTGTCACCCCTGTCACAGCTGCCACCCCCCCCGTGTCACCCCTGTCACAGCTGCCACCCCCCCCGTGTCACCCCTGTCACAGCTGCCACCCCCCCCAGTGTCACCCCTGTCACAGCTGCCACCCCTGTCCAGTGTCACCCCTGTCACAGCTGCCACCCCTGTCCAGTGTCACCCCTGTCACAGCTGCCACCTCCCTCCCCCAGTGTCACCCCTGTCACAGCTGCCACCC
Source organism: Periparus ater (assembly GCA_032357785.1). Classification (NCBI taxonomy): domain Eukaryota; kingdom Metazoa; phylum Chordata; class Aves; order Passeriformes; family Paridae; genus Periparus; species Periparus ater. Next base: position 72,801,705 of record CM063608.1, on the reverse strand, counting down.
TCCTCCTGTCCCCTCCTGTCCCCTCCCCGGACACGGCCGGACATAATCCGGGCTCAGGGCTGGACATCGCTGCCACCACCCCTGGCTTGGGGACAGGAGGGGACAGGAGGGGACAGGAGGGGACAGGGAGGGGACAGGGAGGGGACAGGGAGGGGATGAAGGGGACAGGAAGGGACAGGAAGGGACAGGGAGGGGACAGGGAGGGGACAGGGGAGACAGGGAGGGGACAGGAGGGGACACGGAGGGGACAGGGAGGGGACAGGGAGGGGACAGGGAGGGGACAGGGGGGTGGCAGCTGTGACAGGGAATTGAGGCTGGAGAAATCCCCTGGGATCCAAGTGGCCAAGGCCACCCCCGGCGTCCCCGAGTGTCACCCGAGGGGGGACAGGAGGGGACAAGGGTGGCCACAGAGGGGACAGGGATGGCCCTGGGTGGGACAGGGGTGGCCCTGGAGGGGACAGGGTGGGACAGGAGTGGCCACAGAGGGGACAGGGTGGCCCTGGAGGGGACAGGGTGGCCCTGGAGGGGACAGAGGTGGCCCTGGAGGGGACAGGGTGGGACAGGAGTGGCCCTGGAGGGGACAGAGGTGGCCCTGGAGGGGACAGGGGGGGACAGGGGTGGCCCTGGAGGGGACAGGGGGGGACAGGGGTGGCCCTGGAGGGGACAGGGTGGGACAGGGGTGGCCCTGGAGGGGACAGAGGTGGCCCTGGAGGGGACAGGGATGGCCACAGAGGGGACAGGGTGGGACAGGGTGGCCCTGGAGGGGACAGGGTGGCCCTGGGTGGCCACAGATGGGACAGAGTGGCCACAGAGGGGACAGGGATGGCCCTGGAGGGGACAGGGGTGGCCACAGAGGGGACAGGGGGGGACAGGGTGGCCCTGGAGGGGACAGGGTGGCCCTGGGTGGCCTCAGAACAGACACAGCTGGACACAGACACCGGGCGGGCCCAGAGTTTATTGGTGACCGAGGGGGACAGAGGGGACAGCGGGGACAGCGGGGACAGAGGGGACAGAGGGGACCGAGGGGGACCGAAGGGGACAGTGGGGACAAAGGGGACAGCAGGGACAGAGGGGACAGAGGGGACAGCGGGGAGAGGGGACCCCTGGGGACAATCTCAGGTTTTTTGGGGGAGTTTTGGGGCTGGGGGGTGGCCTCAGGGTGTCCCCGGGGTGTCCTGGGGCTGTCCCCGCTGTCACAGGGGTGTCCCCAGGGTGTCCCCGCTGTCACACGGGGTCCCAGGGGGTGTCCCAGGGGGTCCCAGGGGGTGTCACAGGGGTGTCCCCACTGTCCCCGGGGTGTCCCCACTGTCCCGTGGGGTCTCAGGGGGTGTCCCCAGGGTGTCACAGGGTGTCTCAAGGGCTGTCCCCACTGTCCCAGGGGGTCCCAGGGGGTGTCACAGGGGGTCTCAGGGGGTGTCCCCGGGGTGTCCCCACTGTCCTGCGGGGTCTCAGGGGGTGTCCCTGGGCTGTCCCCACTGTCCTGGGCTGTCCCCGGGGTGTCCCCAGTGTCACAGCGGGTCCCAGGGGGTGTCCCCGGGGTGTCCCCAGTGTCACAGGGGGTCTCAGGGGGTGTCACAGGGGATGTCCCCAGGCTGTCCCCGCTGTCCCGGGGGGGTCTCAGGGGGTCCCAGGGGATGTCCCCGGGGTGTCCCCGCTGTCCTGGGCTGTCCCCAGGGTGTCCCCACTGTCACAGAAGGTCCCAGGGGGTGTCCCCAGGGTGTCCCTGCTGTCCCGGGGGGTCTCAGAGGGTCTCAGGGGGTCCCAGGGGGTGTCCCCAGGGTGTCCCCGCTGTCACAGGAGGTCCCAGGGGGTGTCACAGGGATGTCCCTGGGGTGTCCCCGCTGTCACAGGGGGTCCCAGGGGGTGTCCCCAGGGTGTCCCTGCTGTCCTGGGCTGTCCCCGGGGTGTCCCCGCTGTCCCGGGGGGTCTCAGGGGGTGTCCCCGCTGTCACAGTGGGTGTCAGAGGATGTCCCCGGGGTGTCCCCGCTGTCACAGAAGGTCCCAGGGGGTGTCCCCAGGGTGTCCCTGCTGTCCTGGGGGGTCTCAGAGGGTCTCAGGGGGTGTCCCCGGGGTGTCACAGGGATGTCCCCGGGGTGTCCCCGCTGTCACAGGAGGTCCCAGGTGTCCCCAGGGTGTCCCCGCTGTCCCCCCGTGCCAGCAGCAGGTCCAGGTAGGCCCCACAGATCAGGTCCTGTTCCTGCACCCCCAGGTGCTGCAGCAGCTCCTGCGCCACGCGCTGCCCGTCCTGCTCGCTCTGCTCCGGCCGCAGCACCACCTGTGGGGACACCTGAGATCACCTGGGGACACCTGAGCTCACCTGGGGACACCTGAGATCACCTGGGGACACCCACAGAACCACCTGTGGGGACACCTGAGATCACCTGGGGACCCTGGGGACACCTGGGGACACCTGGGGACACCCACAGAACCACCTGTGGGGACACCTGAGCTCACCTGGGGACACCTGAGCTCACCTGGGACACCTGAGCTCACCTGGGGGGCCTGGGGACACCTGAGATCACCTGGGGACACCCACAGAACCACCTGTGGGGACACCTGAGCTCACCTGGGGACACCTGAGCTCACCTGGGGACCCTGGGGACACCTGAACTCACCTGAGCTCACCTGGGGACACCTGAGCTCACCTGAGATCACCTGGGGACACCTGAGCTCACCTGGGGACCCTGGGGACACCTGAGATCACCAGAGATCACCTGGGGGCACCCACAGAACCACCTGTGGGGACACCTGAGCTCACCTGGGGACACCTGAGCTCACCTGGGGACACCTGAGCTCACCTGGGGGGCCTGGGGACACGCACAGAACCACCTGTGGGGACACCTGAGGTCACCTGAGATCACCTGGGGACACCTGAGCTCACCTAAACTCACCTGAGGTCACCTGGGGACACCTAAACTCACCTGGGGGCACCCACAGCACCACCTGTGGGGACACCTGAGATCACCTGGGGGGCCTGGGGACACCTGGGGACACCTGAACTCACCTGAGCTCACCTGAGATCACCTGGGGACACCTGAACTCACCTGGGGACACCTGAACTCACCTGGGGACCCTGGGGACACCTGAACTCACCTGAGATCACCTGGGGACACCTGAACTCACCTGGGGGGCCTGGGGACACCTGAGATCACCTGAGCTCACCTGGGGGCACCCACAGAACCACCTGTGGGGACACCTGAGCTCACCTGGGGACACCTGAACTCACCTGGGGGAGCCTGAACTCAGCTGGGGGCACCCACAGCACCACCTGTGGGGGCACCTGAGGTTACCTGGGGGTGCCTGGGGACACCTGGGGGAACCTGAGATCACCTGAGGGCACCTGAACTCACCTGAGATCATCTGGGGGAACCTGGAGGCACCTGAACTCACCTGGGGACACCTGAGATCACCTGGGGACACCTGAGATCACCTGGGGACACCTGAGATCACCTGGGGACACCCACAGCACCACCTGTGGGAGCCTGAACTCACCTGGGGGCACCTGGGGGTACCCACAGCTCACCTGGGGGCACCTGAGACCACCTGGAGCTCACCTGGAGCTCACCTGGGGCTCATCCAGAGCTCACCTGGGGTCTCACCTGGGGGCACCCACAGCTCACCTGGGGGCACCTGAGACCACCTGAGCTCACCTGGGGCTCACCTGGAGCTCACCTGGGGGTACCCACAGCTCACCTGGGGGCACCTGAGACCACCTGAGCTCACCTGGAGCTCACCTGGAGGCACCTGGAGCTCACCTGGAGCTCACCTGGGGCTCATCCAGAGCTCACCTGGAGCTCACCTGGGGGTACCCACAGCTCACCTGGGGGCACCTGACATCACCTGAGCCCACCTGGGGCTCACCTGGGGTCTCACCTGCCAGCCCCACCCGTGTCCCGCTGTCCCCTCACCTCCAGCTCCAGGAAGTCCCCGAGTCCCTGCACCTGGTCCAGGTGCAGCCGTGTCTGACCCAGCAGCAGCAGCAGCCGCTCCTTCCTCACCGTGCCCAGCGTGCCCAGGGACTGGGACAGCACCACCTGGGGACAGGTGTGACACAGGGGTGACAGGTGTGGGACAGGGACCTCACCGTGCCCAGCGTGCCCAGGGACTGGGACAGCACCACCTGGGGACAGGTGTGACACAGGTGTGACACAGGTGTGACACAGGGACCTCACCGTGCCCAGCGTGCCCAGGGACTGAGAGAGAACCACCTGGGGACAGGTGTGACACAGGTGTGACACAGGTGTGACAGGTGTGACACAGGTGTGACACAGGTGTGACACAGGAGACAGGTGTGACACAGGTGTGACACAGGGACCTCACCGTGCCCAGTGTGCCCAGGGACTGGGACAGCACCACCTGGGGACAGGTGTGACACAGGGGACAGGTGTGTCATGGGTGTGACAGGTGTGACACAGGAGACAGGTGTGACACAGGTGTGACACAGGTGTGACACAGGGACCTCACCGTGCCCAGCGTGCCCAGGGACCGGGAGAGCACCACCTGGGGACAGGTGTGACACAGGTGTGACACAGGAGACAGGTGTGACACAGGTGTGACACAGGAGACAGGTGTGACACAGAGGGTGACAGGTGTGGGACAGGGACCTCACCATGCCCAGCGTGCCCAGGGACTGGGAGAGAACCACCTGGGGACGTGTGGGACAGGTGTGGGACAGGTGTGGGACAGGTGTGGGACAGGTGTGGGACAGGTGTGGGACAGGTGTGACACAGGGACCCCAGCGTGCCCAGGGACTGGGACAGCACCCACCTGGGGACGGGTGTGACACAGAGGGTGACAGGGGTGACACACACACCCCACAACCCTCAGGAACACCCCACAACCCCCAGAACACCCCTCATCCCTCCCAGACACCCCACAGCCCCCAGAGACAGCCCACACCCCCAGAGCCACCCCCCAGCCCCCAGACACCCCACAGCCCTCAGGAACACCCCACAACCCCCAGAGACACCCCTCAGACCCCCAGACACCCCACAGCCCCCCCAGAACACCCCACAGCCCCCCCAAAACACCCCACAGCCCCCCCAAAACACCCCACAGCCCTCAGGAACACCCCACAACCCCCAGAGACACCCCTCAGACCCCCAGAACACCCCACAGCCCCCCCCAGAACACCCCACAACCCCCAGAACACCCCACAGCCCTCAGGAACACCCCACAGCCCCCAGAGACACCCCTCAGCCCCCAGAGACACCCCTTATCCCTCAGGAACACCCCACATCCCCCCCAGAACAACCCACAGCCCCCCAGAGACACCCCACAGCCCCCAGAGACACCCCACAGCCTCCAGAACACCCCACAGCCCTCACGAACACCCTACAGCCCCCCCCAGAACACCCCACAGCCCCCTAAAACACCCCACAGCCCCCAGAACACCCCACAGCCCCCAGAGACACCCCACAACCCCCCAAAATACCCCACAGCCCTCAGGAACACCCCACAGCCCCCAGAACAACCCACAACCCCCCAGAACACTCCACAGCCCCCAGAACACCCCACAGCCCTCATAGACACCCCACAGCCCTCAGGAACACCCCACAGCCCTCAGGAACACCCCACAGCCCCCAGAGACGCCCCACAGCCCCTCAAAACACCCCACAACCCTCACGAACACCCTAGAGCCCTCAGGAACAACCCACAGCTCCCAGAACACCCCACAACCCCCCAGAACACCCCACAGCCCTCAGGAACAACCCACAGCCCTCAGGAACACCCCTCAGGCCCCAGAACACCCCACAGCCCCCAGAACCCCCCTCAGGCCCCGCTCCTCACCTGCAGCCCCTCAGGATCGGCCGTGGGGGTGATGCTGAAATTGGAGAGTTTGGGCCCGGCCCTGTCGGGGCGCTCGTAGAAAATCAGCTGCCCCCGACCATCCTGGGCACAGGTGAGAGCACAGGTGAGGGCAGGGACAGGTGAGGACAGGGACAGGTGAGGGCAGGGACAGGTGAGGACAGGGACAGGTGAGGACAGGGACAGGTGAGGACATGCCTCAGCCACCCCTCACCTGCATCCGCCGCAGCTTCAGCCTCCCCCGCGGCACCCGGAAGAACGTGTCGGTCTGGATCAACACCTGCCCTCCCTCGGGGCACACCTGGGACGGCTCCCGGTCCTCACCTGAGCCCTGCCCGGCCTCGGGGCACGGCCCGAGCAGCGCCCGGAGCCTGAGGGCCGCCCTCAGCACCTCCTCCCGCGCCCTCAGCCTCGCCTTCACCTCCACGTTCCGCCGCATCCCGCCGAGCGCTCCCATTGGCTGCCGCCCTCGCGCCGCCCTCCCCGCCGCGCCATCTTATTGGTCGGTTGAACCGTCAATCATCGCGGCGAGCGTTGTTATTGGTTAAGCGGAGTCACGTCCCGCCCTCGCTGGCGGTTGCCGCCCGCCCTGGCTGTGAGGGACGGGGCGGGGGCGACCATGGCGGCGGCGGAGGGGGGACGGGGCAGCGGCGGCGGGGACAGCGATGTCCCCTCCGCCACCCGCCTGCAGGCCTACGCCTGGTGCCGCGAGTTCCTGGCCGGTTCCTGGAAGCTCATCGGACCGGAGGAGTTCGGGATCTGGCCGGTCAGGTAGGAAGCGGAACCGTCGTGAGGCGTTCCCCCGCTTCCACCCCCCCCCCCGCCGTCTCCGCGGTGGTTTCGTCCTGGGGTTCGGCCCCCGCCCCGTGGCTCCCAGTGGTCCCAGTGACCCCGGACTGGTGTCCCAGTGACCCCGGACTGGTGTCCCAGTGACCCCCAGTGACCCCGGACTGGTGTCCCAGTGACCCCCAGTGACCCCCAGTGACCCCGGACTGGTGTCCCAGTGACCCCCAGTGACCCCCAGTGACCCCGGACTGGTGTCCCAGTGACCCCCAGTGACCCCCAGTGACCCGGACTGGTGTCCCAGTAACCCCCAGTGACCCCGGACTGGTGTCCCAGTGACCCCCAGTGACCCCCAGTAACCCCGGACTGGTGTCCCAGTGACCCCCAGTGACCCCGGACTGGTGTCCCAGTAACCCCCAGTAACCCCCAGTGACCCTCCCAGTAACCCCGGACTGGTGTCCCAGTAACCCCCAGTGACCCCCAGTGACCCTCCCAGTAACCCTGGACTGGTGTCCCTGTAACCCCCAGTGACCCCCAGTGACCCTCCCAGTGGTCCCAGTGGCTCCGGACTGGTGTCCCAGTGACCACCAGTGACCCCCAGTGACCCCCAGTGACCCCCAATGACCCTCCCAGTAACCCCGGACTGGTGTCCCAGTGACCCCCAGTAACCCCCAGTGACCCTCCCAGTAACCCCGGACTGGTGTCCCAGTAACCCCCAGTGACCCCCAGTGACCCTCCCAGTCACCCTCCCAGTGGTCCCAGTAACCCTGGACTGGTGTCCCAGTGACCCCCAGTGACCCCCCAGTGACCCCGGACTGGTGTCCCAGTGACCCCCAGTGACCCCGGACTGGTGTCCCAGTAACCCTGGACTGGTGTCCCAGTGACCCCCAGTGACCCTCCCAGTGACCACCAGTGACCCCAGTGTCCCCCAGTGACCCTCCCAGTGGTCCCAGTGGCTCCGGACTGGTGTCCAGTAACCCCGGACTGGTGTCCCAGTGACCCCCAGTGACTCCGGACTGGTGTCCCAGTGACCCCGGACTGGTGTCCCAGTAACCCCGGACTGGTGTCCCAGTGACCCCCAGTGACCCTCCCAGTAACCCTCCCAGTGGTCCCAGTGACCCCGGACTGGTGTCCCAGTGACCCCCAGTAACCCCTAGTGACCTTCCAGTGACCCCCGGACTGGTGTCCCAGTAACCCCCAGTGACCCCCAGTGACCCTCCCAGTGTCCCCAGTTGCCCCGTGACTGGTGTCCCAGTGTCCCTCCCAGTGTCCCCCAGTGACCCCTGGACCCGTATCCCAGTGCCACTCCCAGTGTCCCCCAGTGACCCCGGACTGGTGTCCCAGTGACCCCCAGTGACTCCGGACTGGTGTCCCAGTAACCCCCAGTGACCCTCCCAGTGACCCCCAGTGCCATTCCAGTGTCCCCAGTTGCCCCGTGACTGGTGTCCCAGTGCCCCTCCCAGTGTCCCTCCCAGTGTCCCCCAGTGACCCCGGACTGGTGTCCCAGTGCCCCTCCCAGTGTCCCTCCCAGTGTCCCCCAGTGACCCCGGACTGGTGTCCCAGTGGCTCCAGTGACCCTCCCAGTGTCCCCCAGTGACTCCCAGTGTCCCCCAGTGACCCCTGGACTGGTGTCCCAGTGGCTCCAGTGACCCTCCCAGTGTCCCCCAGTGACTCTCAGACTGGTGTCCCAGTGTCCCCCGTCACCCTCCCAGTGCCACTCCCAGTGATCCCTGGACTGGTGTCCCAGTGCCCCTCCCAGTGTCCCCAGTTGCCCTGTGACTGGTGTCCCAGTGCCCCTCCCAGTAACCCTCCCAGTGTCCCTCCCAGTGTCCCCCAGTGTCCCCCGGACTGGTGTCCCAGTGTCCCTCCCAGTGCCACTCCCAGTGTCCCCCAGTGACCCTCCCAGTGACCCCCAGTGCCATTCCCAGTGTCCCCCAGTGACCCTGGACTGGTGTCCCAGTGTCCCCCGTCACCCTCCCAGTGCCACTCCCAGTGAACCCTGGACTGGTGTCCCAGTGCCACTCCCAGTGACCCTCCCAGTGTCCCCCAGTGACCCCGGACTGGTGTCCCAGTGCCACTCCCAGTTACCCTCCCAGTGTCCCTCCCAGTGTCCCCCAGTGACCCCTGGACCCGTGTCCCAATGCCACTCCCAGTGTCCCCCAGTGACCCCCAGTGACCCCGGACTGGTGTTCCAGTAACCCTCCCAGTGTCCCTCCCAGTGACCCCCAGTGTCCCCCGAACTGGTGTCCCAGTGACCCCCAGTGACCCCCAGTGACCCTCCCAGTGACCCCCAGTGTCCCCCAGTGACCCCAGACTGCTGTCCCAGTGCCACTCCCAGTGTCCCCAGTTACCCCCAGTTCCCGGTACCACCTCAGCTCCCCCACTTCCCGGTGACCCCGGTGACCCCAGTGACCCCCGGTGACCTCCAGTGACCCCCAGTGACCCCCGATGACCCCCGGTGACCCCCAGTGACCCCGGTGACCCCAGTGACCCCCGGTGACCCCCAGTGACCCCGGTGACCCCCCAAATCCGCAGCGGGGGTCTCAGTAACCTCCTGTACAAGTGTTCGCTGCCCGAGCCCCCCAATACCCCTGGTACCCCCGGTGACCCCGGTGACCCCCGGTGACCCCAGTGACCCCGGTGACCCCCGGTGACCCCCTGACCCCCGGTGACCCCCAAATCCGCAGCGGGGGTCTCAGTAACCTCCTGTACAAGTGTTCGCTGCCCGAGCCCCCCGTACCCCGATACCCCCGGTGACCCCCGGTGACCCCCAGTGACCCCCAGTGACCCCAGTGACCCCCGGTGACCCCCGGTGACCCCAGTGACCCCCGTGACCCCGTGACCCCCGGTGACCCCAGTGACCCCCGGTGACCCCCGGTGACCCCCGGTGACCCCGGTGACCCCCGGTGACCCCCCAAATCCGCAGCGGGGGTCTCAGTAACCTCCTGTACAGGTGTTCGCTGCCCGAGCCCCCCGTACCCCGATACCCCCGGTGACCCCGGTGACCCCCGGTGACCCCCGAATTTTCAGCGGGGGTCTCAGTAACCTCCTGTACAAGTGTTCACTGCCCGAGCCCCCCCGTACCCCCGGTGACCCCAGTGACCCCAGTGACCCCAGTGACCCCCAGTGACCCCCGGTGACCCCCGGTGACCCCCCAAATCCGCAGCGGGGGTCTCAGTAACCTCCTGTACAAGTGTTCACTGCCCGAGCCCCCCAATACCCCTGGTACCCCCGGTGACCCCGGTGACCCCCGGTGACCCCAGTGACCCCCGGTGACCCCGGTGACCCCCAGTGACCCCGGTGACCCCCGGTGACCCCCGGTGACCCCCCAAATCCGCAGCGGGGGTCTCAGTAACCTCCTGTACAAGTGTTCGCTGCCCGAGCCCCCCGTACCCCCTGACCCCCAGTACCCCCCTGACCCCCAGTGACCCCAGTGACCCCCAGTGACCCCCGGTGACCCCCAGTGACCCCCGGTGACCCCTGGTGACCCCTGGTGACCCCCGGTGACCCCCCAAATTCGCAGCGGGGGTCTCAGTAACCTCCTGTACAAGTGTTCGCTGCCCGAGCCCCCCAATACCCCTGGTACCCCCGGTGACCCCGGTGACCCCTGGTGACCCCCGGTGACCCCGGTGACCCCCGGTGACCCCCAGTGACCCCTGGTGACCCCCGGTGACCCCGGTGACCCCAGTGACCCCAGTGACCCCCGGTGACCCCCGGTACCCCCAGTGACCCCCGGTGTCCCCCGGTACTCCCCACACCCCCCGGTGACCCCAGTGACCCCCCGGTGACCCCAGTGACCCCGGTGACCCCAGTGACCCCCAGTGACCCCCAGTGACCCCCTGACCCCCGGTGACCCCCCAAATTCGCAGCGGGGGTCTCAGTAACCTCCTGTACAAGTGTTCGCTGCCAGAGCCCCCCGTACCCCGGTACCCCCTGACCCCCGGTGACCCCAGTGACCCCCAGTGACCCCCAGTGACCCCAGTGACCCCGGTGACCCCCCAATTTTCAGCGGGGGTCTCAGTAACCTCCTGTACAAGTGTTCACTGCCCGAGCCCCCCGTACCCCGATACCCCTGGTACCCCCTGACCCCCGGTGACCCCGGTGACCCCCAGTGACCCTCGGTGACCCCCGGTGACCCCCCAAATTCGCAGCGGGGGTCTCAGTAACCTCCTGTACAAGTGTTCACTGCCCGAGCCCCCCGTACCCCGATACCCCTGGTACCCCCTGACCCCCGGTGACCCCGGTGACCCCCAGTGACCCTCGGTGACCCCCGGTGACCCCCCAAATCCGCAGCGGGGGTCTCAGTAACCTCCTGTACAAGTGTTCGCTGCCCGAGCGCATCCCGAGCGTGGGGGACGAGCCCCGGCAGGTGCTGCTGCGCGTCTATGGGGCCATCCTGCAGGTGAGGGACCACCCCAGACACCCCAAAATCACCCTGGGGAACCCCAAAATCACCCTGGGGACCCCTAAAATCACCCTGGGGAACCCCCAAAATCACCTGGGAACCCCTAAAACCCCCCCAGACCCCCTGGGAACCCCAAACCCCCCCGGGACCACCCAAATCTCCTGGGGAACCCCCAAAATCACCTGGGGAACCCCCAAATCCCATGGGGAACCCCTAAGTCACCTGGGAGCCCCCAGAATCACCTGGGGAACCACAGAATCACCTGGAGACCCCCAAAATCACCTGGGGAACCCCCAAATCCCCCTGGGAACCCCCAGAACCCCCCCAGACCCACTGGGAACCCCAAACCCCCCCGGGACCACCCAAATCTCCTGGGGAACCCTCAGAATCACCTGGGGGTCCTCAAGAACCCCCTGGGAACCCCAAACCCACCCTGGGAACCCCCAAAATCTCCTGGGGAACCACAGAATCACCTGGGAGCCCCCAAAATCCCTGGGGAACCCCAGAATCACCCTGGGGAACCCCCAAAATCACCTGGGAACCCTCCAGAACCCCCCAAACCCCCTGGGGACCCCCAGAACCTCCTGGGAACCCCAAACCCACCCTGGGAACCACTTGGGAGCCCCAAACCCCCCGGGAACCCCACAAGAACCCCACAAGAAGCCCAAATCCCAAGGGAACCCCACGGGAACCCCAAAAGAATCCCCCAGGAACCCCCTGGGAACCCCCCAGAATCCCCTGGGAACCCCAAACCCCCCAGGAACCCCACGAGAACCCCAAACCCCAAGAGAATCCCCTGGGAACCCCAAATCCCTTGGGACCCCCACAGGAACCCCAAAGGAACCCCCCAGGAACCCCCTGGGGACCCCCAGAATCCCCTGGGAACCCCAAACCCACCCTGGGAACACCCTGCAAACCCCAAATCCCATGGGAACCACATGGGAACCCCAAACCCCCCAGGAACCCCAAAGGAACCCCCCAGAACCCCCTGGGAACCCCAAATCCCAAGGGAACCCCATGGGAACCCCAAACTCCCTGGGAATCCCAAAGGAACCCCCCAGAATCCCCTGGGAACCCCAAAACCCCCGGGAACCCCCTGGGAACCCTGTGGGAACCCCCCAGGAACCCCAAAACCCCCGGGAACACCCTGGGAACCCCACAGGAACCCCAAACTCCCCAGGAACCCCAAAGGAACCCCCCAGAAGCCCCCTGGGAACCCCAAATCCCAAGGGAACCCCATGGGAACCCCAAAAGAATCCCCCAGGAACCCCCTGGGAACCCCCCAGAATCCCCTGGGAACCCCAAACCCCCCAGGAACCCCAAAGGAACCCCCTGGAACCCCCCGGGAACCCCATGGGAACCCTAAAGGAATCCCCCAGAAACCGCCTGGGAACCCCAAACCCCCGGGAACCCCTTGGGAACCCCCTGGGAACCCCAAACCCCCCAGGAACCCCAAAGGAACCCCCCAGGAACCCCCTGGGAACCCCCAGAACCCCCTGGGAACCCCAAACCCCATGGGAACCCCAAAGGAACCCCCCAGAAACCCCCTGGGAACCCCAAACCCCATGGGAACCCCAAAGGAACCCCCCAGAAACCCCCTGGGAACCCCAAACCCCATGGGAACCCCCTGGGAACCCCAAACTCCCTGGAAACCCCATAGGAACCCCAAGGGAACCCCACAGGAACCCCAAAATCCAAGGGAACCCCATGGGAACCCCAAAAGAATCCCCCAGGAACCCCCTGGGAACCCCCCAGAATCCCCTGGGAACCCCAAACCCCCCAGGAACCCCAAAGGAACCCCCCAGAATCCCCTGGGAACCCTGTGGGAGCCCCCCATGAACCCCAAACCCCCTGGGAGCACCCTACAAACCCCAAATCCCAAGGGAACCCCACAGGAACCCCACAATAACCCCAAATCCCCCAGGAACCCCATGGGAACCCCAAACCCCCCAGGAACCCCAAAGGAACCCTCCAGGAACCCCCTGGGGAACCCCAGAATCCCCTGGGAACCCCAAACCCCATGGGAACCCCAAAGGAAACCCATGGGAACCCCAAACCCCCCGGGAACCCCAAAGGAACCCCCCAGGAACCCCCTGGGAACCCCAAATCCCAAGGGAATCTCCTGGGAACCCCAAACCCCCCAGGAACCCCAAAGGAACCCCACAATAACCCCAAACCCCAAGGGAAGCCCCTGGGAACCCCAAACCCCCTGGGAACCCCAAACCCCCTGGGGAACCCCAAACCCACCCTGGGAACCACTTGGGAGCCCCAAATCCCCCGGGAACCCCACAAGAACCCCAAACGAACCCCATGGGAACTCCAGATCCCTTGGGACCCTCACAGGAACCCCAGATCCCAAGGGAACCCCAAAGGAACCCCCCAGGAACCCCCTGGGAACCCCAAACCCCCCAGGAACCCCCCATGATCCCCAAATCCCAAGGGAACCCCACGGGAACCCCAAAAGAGTCCCCCAGGAACCCCAAAGGAACCCCCCAGAATCCCCTGGGAACCCCAAATCCCCCGGGAACACCCTACAAACCCCAAACCCCATGGGAACCCCACAGGAACCCCAAACCCCCTGGGAACCCCAAAGGAACCCCCCAGGAATCCCCTGGGGACCCCCCAGAATCCCCTGGGAACCCCAAACCCCATGGGAACCCCAAAGGTCCCCATTTTCAAGGTCCCCATTTTTGGGTTCCCATTTTTGAGCGTTCCCGTTTCCGATTCCCCATTTGAGTCCCCATTTTTGGGGTTCCCATTTTCGGGGCTCCCCATTTTCAGGGCTCCCCATTTTTGGGTTCCCATTTTTGAGCGTTCCCATTTCCAATTCCCCATTTGAGTCCCCATTTTCGGGGCTCCCCATTTTCGGGGTTCCCCATTTTCAGGGTTCCCATTTTGGGGTCCCCATTTGGGTTCCAGTTTCAATGTCCCCATTTTTGAGTTCCCATTTTCGGATTCCCCATTTATTTGAGTCCCCATTTTTGGGGCTTCCCATTTTCAGGGCTCCCCATTTTTGGGGTTCCCCATTTCGGGGTCCCCATTTCGGGGTCCCCATTTGAGTTTCCATTTTTGGGGTTCCCATTTTGGGGTCCCCATTTGAGTTCCAGTTTCAAGGTCCCCATTTTCGAGGTTCCCATTTTTGAGCGTTCCCGTTTCCGATTCCCCATTTGAGTCCCCATTTTCGGGGCTCCCCATTTTCGGGGATCCCCATTTTTGGGGTCCCCATTTTCGGGGCTCCCCATTTTCGGGGTCCCCATTTGAGTTTCCATTTTTGGGGTTCCCATTTTGGGGTCCCCATTTGGGTTCCAGTTTCAATGTCCCCATTTTCGAGGTCCCCATTTTTGAGTTCCCTGTTTCCAATTCCCCATTTGAGTCCCCATTTTTGGGGTCCCCATTTTCGGGGTTCCCCATTTTCGGGGCTCCCCATTTTTGAGGTTCCCCATTTTTGGGGTCTCCATTTTGGGGTTCCCATTTGGGTTCCATTTTCAATGTCCCCATTTTTGAGTTCCCATTTTGGGGATTCCCCATTTATTTGTGTCCCCATTTTTGGGGTTCCCCATTTTTGAGGTTTCCCATTTTGGGGTTCCCCATTTCAGGCTCCCCATTTTTGAGGTTCCCCATTTTTGGGGTCCCCATTTTGGGGTCCCCATTTGGGTTCCAGTTTCAAGGTCCCCATTTTCAATGTCCCCATTTTTGGGTTCCCATTTTTGAGCGTTCCCGTTTCCGATTCCCCATTTGGGTTCCCATTTTTGGGGCTCCCCATTTTCGTGGCTCCCCATTTTCAGGGCTCCCCATTTTCGGGGTTCCCCATTTTCAGGGCTCCCCATTTTTGAGGTTCCCCAATTTTGGGGTCTCCATTTTGGGGTTCCCATTTGGGTTCCAGTTTCAATGTCCCCAGTTTTGAGTTCCCATTTTCGAATTCCCCATTTTTGGGGCTCCCCATTTTTGAGGTTCCCCATTTTCGGGGTTCCCCAATTTCGGGGTTCCCCATTTTTGGGGTCCCCCCAGCTCATCTGTGACCCCACAGGGCGTGGACTCTCTGGTCCTGGAGAGCGTCATGTTCGCCATCCTTGCCGAGCGCTCCTTGGGGCCGCGGCTTTTCGGGGTGTTCCCATTTCGGGGTCCCCATTTGAGTCCCCATTTTTGGGGCTCCCCATTTTTGGGGCTCCCCATTTTTGAGGTTCCCCATTTTTGGGGTCTCCATTTTGGGGTTCCCATTTGGGTTCCATTTTCAATGTCCCCATTTTTGAGTTCCCATTTTGGGGATTCCCCATTTATTTGTGTCCCCATTTTTGGGGTTCCCCATTTTTGAGGTTTCCCATTTTGGGGTTCCCCATTTCAGGCTCCCCATTTTTGAGGTTCCCCATTTTTGGGGTCTCCATTTTGGGGTCCCCATTTGGGTTCCAGTTTCAAGGTCCCCATTTTCAATGTCCCCATTTTTGGGTTCCCATTTTTGAGTTCCCATTTCCGATTCCCCATTTGAGTCCCCATTTTTGGGGTCCCCATTGTCGGGGCTCCCCATTTTCGGGGCTCCCCATTTTTGGGGCTCCCCATTTTCGGGACTCCCCCTTTTCGGGGTTCCCATTTTGGGGTCCCCATTTGGGTTCCAGTTTCAAGGTCCCCATTTTTAGGTCCCCATTTTTGAGCGTTCCCATTTCCGATTCTCCATTTGAGTCCCCATTTTTGGGGTCCCCATTTTCGGGGCTCCCCATTTTCAGGGCTCCCCATTTTCGGGGTTCCCCATTTTCGGGTCTCCATTTTCGGGGTTCCCCATTTTTGAGCGTTCCCATTTCTGATTCCCCATTTGAGTCCCCATTTTCGGGGTTCCCCATTTCGGGGTCCCCATTTGAGTTTCCATTTTTGGGGTTCCCATTTTGGGGTCCCCATTTGGGTTCCAGTTTCAAGGTCCCCATTTTCAATGTCCCCATTTTTGGGTTCCCATTTTTGAGCGTTCCCGTTTCCGATTCCCCATTTGAGTCCCCATTTTTGGGCTCCCCATTTTCGGGGCTCCCCATTTTCAGGGCTCCCCAATTTCGGGGTTCCCCATTTTTGGGGTCCCCCCATCTCATCTCTGACCCCACAGGGCGTGGACTCTCTGGTCCTGGAGAGCGTCATGTTCACCATCCTTGCCGAGCGCTCCTTGGGGCCGCGGCTTTTCGGGGTGTTCCCATTTCGGGGTCCCCATTTGAGTCCCCATTTTTGGGGTTCCCATTTTTGGGGTTCCCCATTTTCAGGGCTCCCCATTTTCGGGGTTCCCCATTTCGGGGTCCCCATTTTGGGGTCCCCATTTGGGTTCCAGTTTCAATGTCCCCATTTTTGAGTTCCCATTTCCGATTCCCCATTTGAGTCCCCATTTTTGGGGTCCCCATTTTCAGGGTTCCCCATTTTTGGGGTTCCCCATTTTCGGGGCTCCCCATTTTTGGGGCTCCCCATTTTTGGGGTTCCCCATTTTTGGGGTCTCCATTTTGGGGTTCCCATTTGGGTTCCAGTTTCAAGGTCCCCATTTTTGAGTTCCCATTTTCGGATTCCCCATTTATTTGAGTCCCCATTTTTGGGGCTCCCCATTTTTGGGGTTCCCCATTTTCGGGGCTCCCCATTTCGGGCTCCCTATTTGAGTTCCCATTTTCGGGGTTCCCATTTTGGGGTCCCCATTTGGGTTCCAATTTCAAGGTCCCCATTTTCAATGTCCCCATTTTTGGGTTCCCATTTTTGAGCGTTCCCATTTCCGATTCCCCATTTGAGTCCCCATTTTTGGGGTCCCCATTTTCGGGGCTCCCCATTTTTGAGGTTCCCCATTTTCGGGGTCTCCATTTTGGGGTCCCCATTTGGGTTCCAGTTTCAATGTCCCCATTTTTGAGTTCCCATTTTCGGATTCCCCATTTATTTGAGTCCCCATTTTCGGGGCTCCCCATTTTTGCGGTTCCCCATTTTCGGGGTTCCCATTTTCGGGGTTCCCCATTTTCGGGGCTCCCCATTTTTGAGGTTCCCCATTTTCGGGGCTCCCCATTTTGGGGTCCCCATTTGAGTTCCAGTTTCAAGGTCCCCATTTTTAGGTCCCCATTTTTGAGCGTTCCCATTTCCGATTCCCCATTTGAGTCCCCATTTTCTGGGTTCCCCATTTTCGGGGCTCCCCATTTTCGGGGTTCCCCATTTTCAGGGCTCCCCATTTTTGAGGTTCCCCAATTTTGGGGTCTCCATTTTGGGGTTCCCATTTGGGTTCCAGTTTCAATGTCCCCAGTTTTGAGTTCCCATTTTCGAATTCCCCATTTTTGGGGTCCCCATTTTCAGGGCTCCCCATTTTAGGGGTTCCCCATTTTCAGGGCTCCCCATTTTCGGGGTTCCCCATTTTCGGGGCTCCCCATTTTTGAGGTTCCCATTTGGGTTCCAGTTTCAATGTCCCCATTTTTGAGTTCCCATTTTCGGATTCCCCATTTATTTGAGTCCCCATTTATGGGGCTCCCCATTTTCGGGGTTCCCATTTTCAGGGTTCCCCATTTCGGGGTCCCCATTTGAGTTCCTATTTTTGGGGTCCCCATTTTGGGGTCCCCATTTGAGTTCCAGTTTCAATGTCCCCATTTTCAATGTCCCCATTTTTGGGTTCCCATTTTTGAGCGTTCCCATTTCCGATTCCCCATTTGAGTCCCCATTTTCGTGGCTCCCCATTTTCAGGGCTCCCCATTTTCGGGGTCCCCATTTTGGGGTCCCCATTTGATTTCCAGTTTCAAGGTCCCCATTTTTGGGTCCCCATTTTTGAGCGTTCCCATTTCCGATTCCCCATTTGGGTCCCCATTTTTGGGGTCCCCATTTTCGTGGCTCCCCATTTTTGAGGTTCCCCAATTTTGGGGTCCCCATTTGAGTTTCCATTTTTGGGGTCCCCATTTTCGGGGTCCCCATTTGGGTTCCAGTTTCAAGGTCCCCATTTTCGAGGTCCCCATTTTTGAGCGTTCCCATTTCCGATTCCCCATTTGGGTCCCCATTTTTGGGCTCCCCATTTTCGGGACTCCCCATTTTCGGGGCTCCCCATTTTCAGGGCTCCCCAATTTCGGGGATCCCCAATTTTGGGGTCCCCCCAGCTCATCTGTGACCCCACAGGGCGTGGACTCTCTGGTCCTGGAGAGCGTCATGTTCGCCATCCTTGCCGAGCGCTCCTTGGGGCCGCGCCTTTTCGGGGTGTTCCCATTTCGGGGTCCCCATTTGAGTCCCCATTTTTGGGGTTCCCATTTTCGGGTTCCCCATTTGAGTTTCCATTTTTGGGGTCCCCATTACGGGGTCCCCATTTGGGTTCCAGTTTCAATGTCCCCATTTTCGAGGTCCCCATTTTCGAGGTCCCCATTTTTGGGTTCCCATTTTTGAGCGTTCCCATTTCCGATTCCCCATTTCAGTCCCCATTTTTGGGGCTCCCCATTTTCAGGGCTCCCCAATTTCGGGGTTCCCCAATTTTGGGGTCCCCCCAGCTCATCTCTGACCCCACAGGGCGTGGACTCTCTGGTCCTGGAGAGCGTCATGTTCGCCATCCTTGCCGAGCGCTCCTTGGGGCCGCGGCTTTTTGGGGTGTTCCCATTTCGGGGTCCCCATTTGAGTCCCCATTTTTGGGGTTCCCCATTTTCAGGGCTCCCCATTTTCGGGGTTCCCCATTTTGGGGTCCCCATTTGAGTTCCAGTTTCAAGGTCCCCATTTTTGGGTCCCCATTTTTGAGCGTTCCCGTTTCCGATTCCCCATTTGAGTCCCCATTTTTGGGGTCCCCATTTTCGGGGCTCCCCATTTTCGGGGCTCCCCATTTTCAGGGCTCCCCAATTTCGGGGATCCCCAATTTTGGGGTCCCCCCAGCTCATCTGTGACCCCACAGGGCGTGGACTCTCTGGTCCTGGAGAGCGTCATGTTCGCCATCCTTGCCGAGCGCTCCTTGGGGCCGCGGCTTTTCGGGGTGTTCCCATTTCGGGGTCCCCATTTGAGTCCCCATTTTTGGGGCTCCCCATTTTTGGGGCTCCCCATTTTCGGGGTTCCCCATTTTTGGGGTCTCCATTTTGGGGTTCCCATTTGGGTTCCAGTTTCAATGTCCCCATTTTTGAGTTCCCATTTTCCGATTCCCCATTTATTTGAGTCCCCATTTTTGGGGCTCCCCATTTTCAGGGCTCCCCATTTTCGGGGTTCCCCATTTCGGGGTCCCCATTTGAGTTTCCATTTTTGGGGTTCCCATTTTGGGGTCCCCATTTGGGTTCCAGTTTCAAGGTCCCCATTTTCAAGGTCCCCATTTTTGGGTTCCCATTTTTGAGCGTTCCCATTTCCAATTCTCCATTTGAGTCCCCATTTTTGGGGTTCCCCATTTTTGGGGCTCCCCATTTTTGGGGTTCCCATTTTCAGGGTTCCCCATTTCGGGGTTCCCCATTTTTGGGGTCCCCCCAGCTCATCTCTGACCCCACAGGGCGTGGACTCTCTGGTCCTGGAGAGCGTCATGTTCGCCATCCTTGCCGAGCGCTCCTTGGGGCCGCGCCTTTTCGGGGTGTTCCCCCAGGGCCGCCTGGAGCAATACATCCCGGTAAGATTTTGGGGTGTCCGTCCCCCCTCGATCCCCCAGACCCCCCCAGGGGCACCCCAAAACTCGGCTGCCCCCCCCAGAGCCGGCGGCTGCGCACGGAGGAGCTGCGGGACCCCGCGGTGTCCGGGGAAATCGCGGCGAAAATGTCGCGGTTCCACGGGATGGTGATGCCCTTCAACAAGGAACCCAAGTGGCTCTTCGGGACCATGGAGGGGTGAGGGCACCCCAAAATCACCCGGGGAGACCCCAAAATCACCAGGGGAGACCCCAAAATCCTGGGGGAGACCCCAAAATCACCCGGGGAGACCCCAAAATCCTCGGGGAGACCCCAAAATCACCAGGGGAGAGGGGACCCCAAAATCCTGTGGGAGACGGGACCCCAAATCCTGTGGGAGACCCCAAAGTCCTGGGGGAGAAGAAACCTCAAATCTTGATGGGAGAGGGGAATGGGGTGAGGGCACCCCAAAATCCCAAAATCACCCGGGGAGACCCCAAAATCCTGGGGGAGACCCCAAAATCACCAGGGGAGACCCCAAAATCCTGGGGGAGACCCCAAAATCCTGGGGAGACCCCAAAATCACCGGGGGAGACCCCAAAATCCTGATGGGAGAGGGGAATGGGGTGAGGGAACCCCAAAATCCCAAAGGGAGACCCCAAAATCCTGGGGGAGACCCCAAAATCCCCAGGGGAGACCCCAAAATCCTGGGGGAGACCCCAAAATCACCAGGGGAGACCCCAAAATCCTGGGGGAGAGGGGACCCCAAAATCCTGTGGGAGAAGAAACCTCAAATCTTGATGGGAGAGGGGAATGGGGTGAGGGAACCCCAAAATCACCAGGGGAGACCCCAAAATCCTGATGGGAGAGGGCACCCCAAAATCACCCGGGGAGACACCAAAATCCTGGGGGAGACCCCAAAATCACCGGGGGAGACCCCGAAATCACCAGGGGAGAGGGGAATGGGGTGAGGGAACCCCAAAATCCCAAAGGGAGACCCCAAAATCCTGGGGGAGACCCCAAAATCACCCGGGGAGAGGGGAATGGGGACCCCAAATCCTGGTCAGAGAGGGGACCCCAAAATCCCCAGGGGTCCCCAAAATCCCCAGGGGAGAGGGCACCCCAAAATCCTGGGGGAGTGGGGAATGGCGACCCCAAATCCCAATGGGAGAGGGGACCCCAAATCCTGGTGGGACAGGGGACCCCAAAATCTGTGGGAGAGGGGACCCCAAAATCACCAGGCATGAGGGGAATGGGGTGAGGGGACCCCAAAATCACCAGGGGAGACCCCAGAATCCTGGGGGAGACCCCAAAATCACCAGGCATGAGGGGAATGGGGTGAGGGGACCCCAAAATCACCAGGGGAGACCCCAAAATCCTGGGGGTGAGGGGACCCCAAAATCACCAGGGGAGAGGAGAGTGGGAACCCCAAACCATTGTCCCCACACTGTCCCCACACTGTCCCCTCACTGTCCCCATGTCCCCATTGTCCCCATGTCCCCACACTGTCCCCACACTGTCCCCACACTGTCCCCATGTCCCCACACTGTCCCCATTGTCCCCATGTCCCCATGCTGTCCCCAGGTACCTGGAGCATGCTGTCCCCACACTGTCCCCACACTGTCCCCACTGTCCCCACACTGTCCCCATGTCCCCACACTGTCCCCATTGTCCCCTGGCTGTCCCCATGTCCCCTCACTGTTCCCATGTCCCCAAGCTGTCCCCATTGTCCCCACTGTCCCCATGTCCCCACACTGTCCCCATGTCCCCTCACTGTCCCCGTGCTGTCCCCATGTCCCCATGTCCCCATTGTCCCCATGTCCCCACGCTGTCCCCACACTGTCCCCATGTCCCCGTGCTGTCCCCAGGTACCTGGAGCATGCTGTCCCCATGTCCCCTCACTGTCCCCACACTGTCCCCACTGTCCCCTGGCTGTCCCCAGGTACCTGGAGCATGCTGTCCCCACACTGTCCCCATGTCCCCAAGCTGTCCCCATTGTCCCCATGTCCCCTCACTGTCCCCATGTCCCCACATTGTCCCCATGTCCCCTCACTGTCCCCACTGTCCCCTCACTGTCCCCACACTGTCCCCATGTCCCCATGCTGTCCCCAGGTACCTGGAGCATGCTGTCCCCATTGTCCCCATGTCCCCTGGCTGTCCCCATGTCCCCATTGTCCCCAAGCTGTCCCCATTGTCCCCACGTCCCCATTGTCCCCATGTCCCCATGCTGTCCCCAGGTACCTGGAGCATGCTGTCCCCATGTCCCCTCACTGTCCCCACACTGTCCCCATTGTCCCCACACTGTCCCCATTGTCCCCACACTGTCCCCATTGTCCCCATGCTGTCCCCAAGCTGTCCCCGTGCTGTCCCCAGGTACCTGGAGCAGATCTCGCAGTTGTCGTTCCCGGATCAGACCCAGCGAGAGCAGCTGGAGCAGCTCCGGAGCCTCAACCTGGAGCAGGAGATGAGGAGCCTCAGGTGGCTGTCACCTGTGTGTCACCTGTGTGTCACCTGTGTGTCACCTCCTGTCACCTGTGTGTCACCTGTGTGTCACCTGTCACCTCCTGTGTCACCTGCTGTCACCTCCCTGTCACTGTGTAACCTCCTGTCACCTCAACCTGGAGCAGGAGATGAGGAGCCTCAGGTGGCTGTCACCTCCCTGTCACCTCCCTGTCACCTGTGTCACCTGTGTGTCACCTCCCTGTCACCTCCTGTGTCACCTCCTGTCCTTGTGCCACCTCCTGTCACCTCCCTGTGTCACCTCCCTGTCCCTGTGTCACCTCCTGTCATCTCCTGTCATCTCAACCTGGAGCAGGAGATGAGGAGCCTCAGGTGGCTGTCACCTCCCTGTCACCTCTGTGTCACCTGTGTGTCACCTGTCACCTCCTGTCATCTCCCTGTCACCTCTGTGTCACCTCCTGTCACCTCCCTGTGTCATCTCCTGTCATCTCCTGTCACCTCAACCTGGAGCAGGAGATGAGGAGCCTCAGGTGGCTGTCACCTGTGTGTCACCTCTGTGTCACCTTCTGTCACCTGTGTGTCACCTCTGTGTCACCTGTGTCACCTGTGTCACCTGTCACCCCTGTGTCACCTCCTGTCACCTCCCTGTGTCATCTCCTGTCACCTCAGCCTGGAGCAGGAGATGAGGAGCCTCAGGTGGCTGTCACCTGTGTGTCACCTGTGTGTCACCTGTGTGTCACCTGTGTCACCTGTGTGTCACCTGTGTGTCACCTGTGTCACCTGTGTCACCTCCTGTCACCTGTGTGTCACCTGTGTGTCACCTGTGTGTCACCTGTCACCTCCTGTCATCTCCCTGTCACCTCTGTGTCACCTCCTGTCACCTCAACCTGGAGCAGATGAGGAGCCTCAGGTGGCTGTCACCTGTGTGTCACCTCCCTGTCACCTCCTGTCATCTCCTGTCACCTCCTGTCCCCTCTGTCACCTCCTGTCATCTCCTGTCACCCCCTGTCACCTACTGTCACCTCCTGTGTCACCCCCTGTGTTAGCTCCTGTGTCACCCCTGCTGTCCCTGTGTCCCCTCCTGTGTCCCCTCCTGTGTGTCCCCTCCTGTCACCCTCTGTGTCACCTCCCTGTGCCACCCCGTGTCCCTGTGTCCCCTCCTGTGTCACCCCTGCTGTCCCTGTGCTGTCCCTGGTGTCCCCTGTGTCTTCATGTCCCCGTGTCCCTCAGCTGTCCCTGCTCTCCCCATGTCCCTGTGGTGTCCCCGTGTCCCCACAGTGTCCCCAGGGTGTCCCCAGGGTGTCCCCATGTCCCCCCTGAGCCGCTCTCTGTCCCTGTGCTGTCCCCATGTCCCCAGGGTGTCCCCAGGGTGTCCCCATGTCCCTGTGCTGTCCCCATGTCCCCAGGGTGTCCCCATGTCCCCAGGGTGTCCTCAGGGTGTCCCCAGGGTGTCCCCAGGGTGTCCCCATGTCCCCAGGGTGTCCCCAGGGTGTCCCCATGTCCCCCTGAGTCTCTCTCTGTCCCTCAGGGCTCTGTTGGAGGCCACCCCGTCCCCGGTTGTTTTCTGTCACAACGACGTGCAGGAGGGTGAGCGGCACCACCTGAGACCCCAAATCCCCAAATCCCAAATATCCCAAATATCCCAAATCCCAAATTCCCAAATCCCAAATCCCCCAAATCCCAAATATCCCAAATCCTCCATATCCCCAAATCCCCCAAATCCCCCAAATCCCAATCCCAAATCCCAATCCCAATCCCGTTCCCAATCCCAATCTCGTTCCCGTTCCCAATCCCAAATCCCAAATTCTCCAATCCCCAGTCCCCAAATCCCAATCCCGTTCCCAATCCCAATCCCCAAATCCCAATCCCAATCCCGTTCCCGTTCCCAATCCCAATTCCAATCCCAAATCCCCCAATCCCAAACCTAAATCCCAAATTCCCAAATCCCAATCCCAAATCCCAATCCCCATCCCAATCCCAATCCTGTTCCCGTTCCTGTTCCCAATCCCAAATTCCCAAATTCCCAAATTCCCCAATCCCAATCCCATTCCCAATCCCAATCCCAAACCCCCCAATCCCGTTCCCAATCCCAATCCCAAATCCCAATCCCAAATCCCGATCCCAAACCTAAATCCCAAATCCCCAAATCCCAATCCCAATCCCAAATCCCAATCCCAATCCCAAATTCCCAAATCCCAAATTCCCAATCCCGTTCCCAATCCCAATCCCGTTCCCGTTCCTAATCCCAGTCCCAATCCCAAATCCCAAATTCCCCAATCCCCAGTCCCCAAATCCCAATCCCATTCCCAATCCCAAATCCCAAACCCCAATCCCAATCCCAAATTCCCAAATCCCCAAATCCCAAATCCCAATCCCGTTCCCAATCCCAATCCCTCAGGGAACATTCTGCTCCTGTCGGGGCGCGAGGGCAGCTCCGACCGCCTGATGCTCATCGACTTCGAGTACAGCAGCTACAACTACAGGTGGGGGGTTTGGGGGGATTTGGGGGGATTTTGGGGGTCCCTGGGGGATTTTGGGGGGATTTTGGGGGATTTCGGGGTCCCTGGAACCCCAAAATTCCATAAAATCCCACTGGGATTTGGGATCCCCTCTCCGTGATCCTGGTGGGGTTTGGGGGCTTCCTGCTCCTATTCCGTGTTCCTGGGGGGTTTTGGGGGATTTTGGGGGGTCCCTGGGGGGATTTTGGGGGTCTCTGAGGGATTTTGGGGGTCCCTGGGGGGATTTTGGGGGGATTTGGAGGGATTTTGGGGTCCCTGGAACCCCAAAATTCCATAAAATCCCACTGGGATTTGGGGGGGTTTCTGCTTCTGTTCCGTGTTCCTCGGGGGTTTTGGGGGATTTTGGGGGGTCCCTGTGGGGTTTTGGGGGTCCCTGGGTGATTTTGGGGGGTCTCTGAGGGATTTTTTGGGGGGATTTTGGGGGATTTGGGGGGGATTTTGGTGGATTTTGGGTTCCCTGGCCCCCCAAAATTCCATAAAATCCCACTGGGATTTGGGGTCCCCCCTCTCCATGATCCCGGCGGGATTTGGGGTCTCTGGGGGATGTTTTGGGGTCTGGGGTTGGTTTTGGGGTTGGTTTTGGGATCCCAGGGGGATTTGGGGTGAGGATTTGGGGTCTCTGTGGGGTCTGGGTGATGTTTTGGGGTCCCAGTGATGTTTTGGGGTCAGTTTTGGGGTCTGGGGTCGGTTTTGGGGTCTCTATGGGGTCCCTCGCAGGTTTTGGGGTCCCTGTGGGTTCCTGGTGATGTTTTGGGGTCCCAGTGATGTTTTGGGGTGTCCCAGGGGGTTTGACGTGGCCAATCACTTCTGTGAGTGGGGGCACAGCTCCGGTCTGGGGGTCTGGGGTCGGTTTTGGGGTCGGTTTTGGGGTCTCTATGGGGTCCCAGTGATGTTTTGGGGTCTGGGGCTGGTTTTGGGGTCGGTTTTGGGGTCTCTATGGGGTCTGGGGGATATTTTGGGGTCTGGGGTCGGTTTTGGGGTCAGTTTTGGGGTCTCTATGAGGTCTGGGGGATATTTTGGGGTCCGGGGTCTGTTTTGGGGTCGGTTTTGGGGTCTCTGTGGGGTCTGGGTGATGTTTTGGGGTCTGGGGTCGGTTTTGGGGTCGGTTTTGGGATTCCAGTGATGTTTTGGGGTCGGTTTTGGGGTCTGGGGTCAGTTTTGGGGTCCCTGGGAGGATTTGGGGTGAGGATTTGGGGTCTGTGTGGGGTCCGGGTGATGTTTTGGGGTCTCTGTGATGTTTTGGGGTCGGTTTTGGGGTCCCAGTGATGTTTTGGAGTCGGTTTTGCAGGCTGGGGTTGGTTTTGGGGTCGGTTTTGGGGTCCCAGTGATGTTTTGGGGTCGGTTTTGGGATCCCTGGGAGGATTTGGAGTGGGGATTTGGGGTCTGGGGGATATTTTGGGGTCCGGTGTCGGTTTTGGGGTCTCTATGGGGTCCCTCGCAGGTTTTGGGGTCCCTGTGGGTTCCTGGTGATGTTTTGGGGTCCCAGTGATGTTTTGGGGTCGGTTTTGGGGTCTGGGGTCGGTTTTAGGGTCGGTTTTGAGGTCCCAGTGAGGATTTGGGGTGAGGGTTTGGGGTCTGGGTGATGTTTTGGGGTCCCAGTGATGTTTTGGGGTCCGGGGTCGGTTTTGGGGTCGGTTTTGGGGTCTCTATGGGGTCTGGGGGATATTTTGGGGTCTGGGGTCGGTTTTGGGGTCCCAGTGATGTTTTGGGGTCGTTTTTGGGGTCCGGGGTCAGTTTTGGGGTCGGTTTTGGGGTCTGGGGTCGGTTTTGGGGTCATTTTTGGGGTCTCTATGGGGTCTGGGGGATATTTTGGGGTCCCAGTGATATTTTGGGGTCGTTTTTGGGGTCGGTTTTGGGGTCCCAGTGATGTTTTTGGGGTGTCCCAGGGGGTTTGACGTGGCCAATCCCTTCTGTGAGTGGGGGCACAGCTCCGGTCTGGGGGTCTGGGGTCGGTTTTGGGGTCGGTTTTGGGGTCTCTATGGGGTCTGGGTGATGTTTTGGGGTCCGGGGTCAGTTTTGGGGTGGGTTTTGGGGTCCCAGTGATGTTTTTGGGGTGTCCCAGGGGGTTTGACGTGGCCAATCACTTCTGTGAGTGGGTGTACAGCTACAGCCACGAGCGCTGGCCGTTCTTCCTCGCCCGCCCCGAGCACTACCCCAGCCGGCAGCAGCAGGTCCGGGGGTCCCGGGGGGATTTGGGGGGTCCCGGGGGGTCCTGGGGGCTCTTTGGGGGGTCCTGGGGGCTCTTTGGGGGGTCCTGGAGGGACTTTGGGGGGACTGGAGGGGCTTTGGGGGGTCCTGGGGGGGCTTTGGGGGGTCTTTAGGGGGTCCTGGGGGCTCTTTGCGGGGTCCTGGGGGCTCTTATGGGGGTCCTGGGGGGATTTGGGGGGTCCTGGGGGGTCTTTGAGGGGTCTGGGGGGGTCTGGGGGGCTCTTTGGGGGGTCCTGGGGGGGCTTTGGGGGGTCCTGGGGGGGGCTTTGGGGGGTCTTTAGGGGGTCCTGGGGGCTCTTTGCGGGGTCCTGGGGGCTCTTATGGGGGTCCTGGGGGGATTTGGGGGGTCCTGGGGGGTCTTTGAGGGGTCTGGGGGGGTCTGGGGGGGCTCTTTGGGGGGTCCTGGGGGAGCTTTGGGGGAGTCTCGGGGCTCTCTGGAGGGTCCTGGGGGAGATTTGGGGTGTCCTGGGGGGGATTTGGGGGGGCTTTGGAGGGTCTGGGGGGGGCTTTGGGGGATCTGGCGGGGTCTTTTGGGGGTCCTGGGGGCTCTTTGGGGGGTCCCAGGGGGATTTGGGGGGTCCTGGGGGGGCTTTGGGGGGTCCTGGGGGCTCTTTGGGGTGCTCTTTTGGGGGTCCTGGGGGGTCTTTGGGGGGGTCCTGGGGAGTCTTTGGGGGTTTCTGGGGGGATTCTGGGGGTCCTGGGGGGGCTTTGTGGGGTTCTGGGGGGGCTTTAGGGGATCCCGGGGGGGATTTGGGGGGTCCTGGGGGGATTTTGGGGGGTCTGGGGGCACTTTGGGGGGTCCCGGGGGGCTTTGGGGGGTCCTTGGGGCTCTTTGGGGGGTCTGGGGGGGTCTTTATGGGTCCTGGGGGGGTTTTGGGGGGGTCTCGGGGCTCTCTGGAGGGTCCTGGGGGGCTCTTTGGGGGGTCCTGGGGGGGGCTTTAGGGGGTCTGGGGGGGGCTTTGGGGGGTCCCGCGCGGACTTTGGGGGATTCTGAGGGCTCTTTGGGGGGTCCTGGGGGGATTTGGGGATCCCGGGGGGACTTTGGGGGGGCCCTTGGGGTGTCCTGGGGGATTCCAGGGATGGTCCCGGTGGTCCCGGGGGTGTCTTGGGGTGGTCCCGGGGGTGTCCCGGGGGGGTCCCCGGTGGTCCCGGGGGGGTGGTCCCGGTTTTCAGGGGGGGGTCCCGGTGTTCCCGGTGGTGTCCCCATTGTCCCCGGGGGTGTTCCCCGGTGTTCCCGGGGGGTATCCCCGGTGGTCCCGGGGGTATCCCCGGTGGTCCCAGTGGTCCCGGGGGTCGGTCCCAGTGGTCCCGGGGGTGTTCCCGGTGTTCCCGGTGGTCCCGGGGGTATCCCTGATGGTCCCGGGGGGTGTTCCCGGTGGTCCCGGGGGTATCCCTGATGGTCCCGGGGGTGTCCCCCGGTGGTCCCGGTGGTCCCGAGGGTGGTCCCGGGGGTATCCCCGGTGGTCCCGGGGGTGTCCCCGGTGGTCCCGGGGGTGGTCCCGGGGGTATCCCCGGTGGTCCCGGGGGGTGTTCCCGGTGGTCCCGGGGGTGGTCCCGGGGGTATCCCCGGTGGTCCCGGGGGGTGTTCCCGGTGGTCCCGGGGGTGTTCCCGGTGTTCCCGGGGGGTATCCCCAGTGGTCCCGGGGGTGTTCCCCGGTGTCCCCGGTGTTCCCGGGGGTATCCCCGGTGTTCCCGGGGGTGTCCCCGGTGGTCCCGGGGGTGTTCCCCGGTGGTCCCGGGGGTGGTCCCGGGGGGTGTCCCCGGTGGTCCCGGGGGATGTTCCCGGTGGTCCCGGGGGTGTTCCCCGGTGGTCCCGGGGGTGTTCCCGGGGGTATCCCCGGTGGTCCCGGGGGTGTCCCCGGTGTTCACCGGGGGTGTTCCCGGTGGTCCCGGGGGTGTCCCCGGTGTTCCCGGGGGTGTTCCCGGTGGTCCCGGGGGTGGTCCCGGTGCCAGCCCCGCTCGCCCCCAGCTCCATTTCATCCGGCATTACCTGGCCGAGAGCGGCGGGGGCGGCACCGGGGGGGAACAACGGGAACGGGAGGAGCAGCTGCTGCTGGAGAGCGACCGGTGAGGGGTCCCGGGGGGTACCGGGGGGTCCCGAGGGGGGTCCCCGGGGGTCCCGGGGGGGGTCTGGGGGGTTCCGGGGGGGTCCTGGGGGGGGTCCCGGGGGGCTCAGAGGGTTCAGAGGGCTCGGGGGTCCCGGGGGTCCCGGGGGGAACAACGGGAACGGGAGGAGCAGCTGCTGCTCGAGAGCGACCGGTGAGGGGTCCCGGGGGTCCCGAGGGGGGTCCCGGGGGTCCCGGGGGGGTCTGGGGGGGTCTGGGGTACCGGGGGGTCCCGGGGGGCTCGGGGGTACCGGGGGGGGAACAACGGGAACGGGAGGAGCAGCTGCTGCTGGAGAGCGACCGGTGAGGGGTCCTGGGGGTCCCGGGGGGGGGGTCCCTGGGGGGGGTCTGGGGGGGGTCCCGGGGGGCTCGGGGGTCTGGGGAACACCGGGGGTACCGGGGAGTACCGGGGGTACCGGGGGGGAACAACGGGAACAGGAGGAGCAGCTGCTTGCTGGAGAGTGACCGGTGAGGGGTCCTGGGGGTCCCGGGGGTCCCGGGGGGGGGTCCCGAGGGGGTCCCGGGGGGCTCAGAGGGCTCGGGGGTCCCGGGGGGCTCGGGGGTCCCGGGGAGGGTCTGGGGGGGTCTGGGGGAGGTCCCGGGGGGGTCCGGGGTCCCGGGGGGGCTGGGGAACACCGGGGGTACCGGGGGGGTCCTGGGAGATCCTGGGAGGGGTCCCGGGGGGGTCTTGGGGGGTCCTGGGGGGTCCCGGGGAGGTCTGGGGGGGGTCCCGAGAGGGTCCCGGGGGGGGTCCCGGGGGTACCGGGGGGGTCCCGGGGAGGTCTCGAGGGGGTTCCGGGGGAGTCCCGGGGGTTCCGGGGGGGGTCTGGGGGAGTCCCGAGGGGTCCTGGGGGGTCCTGGGGGGGGTCCCTGGGGGGGGTCCCGCGGGGGGTCCCGGGGGGGGGTCCCGGGGGGTCCTGGGGGGTCTGGGGAACACCGGGGGGTACCGGGGGGTCCTGGGAGGTCCTGGGGGGGGGTCCCCGGGGGGGTTTTGGGGGGGTCTCGAGGGGGCTCTGGGGGGGTCCCGAGAGGGTCCGGGGGGGGTCCCGGGGGGGGTCCCGGGGGGTACCGGGGGGGGGTCTGGAGGGGTTTGGGGGGGGTCCCGAGGGGTCCCGTGGGGGTCTGGGGGGGGTCCCGGGGGGGGTCTGGGGGGTCCCCGGGGGGTCCCCGAGAGGGTCCGGGGGGGTCCCGGGGGGGGTCCTGGGGGGGTCCGGGGGGGTCCCGGGGGGGGTCCGGGGGGGGTCCCGGGGGTACCGGGGAGGTCCCGAGGGGGTCCCGGGGGGGGTCTGGGGGTTCCGGGGGGGTCTGGGAGGGTCCCGAGGGGGTCCCGGGGAGGTCCCAAGGGGGTCCCGGGGGGGTCTGGGGGTTTTTTGGGGTGGATTTTGGGGTTCCCAGGAGATTTTGGGGTTCCCAAGGGGTTTTTGGGGGGATTTTGGGTTCCCCAGGGGATTTTGGGGTGCCCGAGTTGGTTTTTGGGGGTCCCCAGGTGGATTTTGGGGTTCCCAGGGGGGTTTTTTGGGGGTCTCACCACCCCTTTTTTCCCCCCCCAGCTTCGCCCTGGCCTCTCACTTTTTCTGGGGTCTCTGGTCGGTGGTCCAGGCCAAGATCTCCACGATCCAGTTTGGGTACCTGGTGAGTCTGGGGGCTCTGCAGCCCCCCGACCCCTTTTTCCCCTTTTCCCCCCCTTTTATTTCCCTTTTCCATTTTTTCCCATTTTTTTCCCATTTTTTTCCCATTTTTTTCCCATTTTTTCCTGTTTTTCCCATTTTTTTGCCATTTTTTCCCTTTTTTTTTTTTTGCCATTTTATTCCCATTTTTTTCCATTTTATTCCAATTTTTTTCCCATTTTTTCCCATTTTTTCCCATATTTTTCCCATTTTTTTCCCATTTTTTCCCATTTTTTTCCCATTTTTTCCCCATTTTCTCCCCTTTTTCCCCAAATTTCCCCATTTTCTCCCTTTTTTCCCCATTTTTCCCCCAAACCCCCCAAATTTTCCCATTTTCTCCCTTTTTTCCCCATTTTTTCCCCCTTTTTTCCCCAAATTTTCCCCTTTTTTCCCCATTTTCTCCCTTTTTTCCCCCATTTTCCCCCCAAACCCCCCAAATTTCCCCATTTTCTCCCTTTTTTTCCCCATTTTTCCCCCTTTTTTCCCCAAATTTTCCCATTTTCTCTCTTTTTCTCCCCAGGATTACGCCCAGAGTCGTTTCCAGGCCTATTTCCAGCACAAATCTCGCTGCTCCTGAGCCAGCCCCAAATTTGGGGGGTCCCTGATGATTTTGGGGGGTCCCAAACGATTTTTGGGGTCCCAAAATGATTTTTGGGGGGTCCCAAACGATTTTTGGGGTCCCAAAATGGTTTTTTTGGGGGTCCCCAAATGATTTTGGGGGGTCCCAGATGTTTTTTTGGGGTCCCAAACAATTTTTGGGGGGTCCCAAGCGATTTTTTGGGGTCCCCAAACGATTTTTGGGGGGTCCCAGATGGGTTTTTTGGGGTCCCAAATGATTTTTGGGGTCCCCGAAGGGTTTTTGGGGTTCCTTAACAATTTTTGGGGGGTCCCAAGCGATTTTTGGGGGTCCCCAAATGATTTTGGGGGGTCCCAGATGGTTTTTTTGGGGTCCCAAATGATTTTTGGGGGGGTCCCAGATGGTTTTTGGGGGGTCCCAAGTGATTTTTGGGGTCCCCAAAGGGGTTTTTTGGGGTCCCCAAACGATTTTTGGGGGGTCCCAAGCGATTTTTGGGGTCCCCAAATGTTTTTTTACGGGGTTCCAAACAATTTTTGGGGGTCCCCAAACGATTTTTGGGTGACCCCAAATGATTTTTGGGGACTCAAAATGATTTTTGGGGTCCCCCAAACGATTTTTGGGGTGACCCCAAATGGTTTTTTGGGGTCCCCAAACGGTTTTTGGGGTCCCAACCGATTTTTTGGGGTCCCCAACCGATTTTTGGGGGTCCTAAACGATTTTTGGGGTCCCCAACCGATTTTTGGGGGTCCCCACAACGGTTTTTTGGGGTCCCCAACCGATTTTTGGGGTCCTAAACGATTTTTTGGGGTCCCCAAACGATTTTTTGGGGTCCCAAACGATTTTTGAGTGGCCCCAACCGATTTTTTGGGGTCCCTGAACGATTTTTTGGGGTCCCAACCGATTTTTTGGGTCCCAGAACAGTTTTTTGGG